>WEDG01007713.1:0-15490 GCA_017591395.1 Schistocephalus solidus | reverse complement strand
ATTTTCGTGTGCCTGTGAGTATTAATGTTCGAAAAAGCATAT
Source organism: Schistocephalus solidus (assembly GCA_017591395.1). Lineage (NCBI taxonomy): Eukaryota > Metazoa > Platyhelminthes > Cestoda > Diphyllobothriidea > Diphyllobothriidae > Schistocephalus > Schistocephalus solidus. Next base: position 15,448 of record WEDG01007713.1, on the reverse strand, counting down.
CATGATCTGCCTCTGAACAGACCGTCAACGCAGAGTTAACGTTGGTCAAACATCAACGGATGCTAGACATAGAACACCGAGAACAGCACATAAACACTGTGAACAAATTCTACTATAAAGACAGCAAAATATCATTGGATGTCAGGATCTTTGCATAAATAAATGTTTTTACTGCCCCTTTACAGGAAATGTCGAATATAATATACAGCGGGTTTGAAGCTAGCAAACAAAAGCTCCCGTTTGCATCCACGAATGGTTCCTCCCTCCTGGCAGAAGAACTCACCGGTTATGAGATACAGAGACAGCCTCATTGCCCACAAGATAAGGCCTGGCATCTGAATCAGTGGCCACGACCTCCATCAAGCCAGAACTTAGATTCGACCGTTTCAGCTTCCAGAACTCTTGGAAGATATACTGAATGCAGAAAATCAGTGAAAGATCTATACAAAGATCTAAACAAAGAATTATCGCGCTGAATTTTTATATTCCTGGGTAGCTTATTGCACCTTTAATGGCGTTTACCGAAAAGAACTAACGATACTTATCTATGCCTGCTGGGGGAAGAAACTAAAACTTCAACAGTAAAATGTTCCTTCTCTAATTGGCAAAACCACAAGGCATCGAGGTTAGTAAGCCCACACCGTTGTTGCTACATCAGACTACGGTGCTCCAAAGATAAATCTCTCAGTCAAAACGCTGGACCCATTCTCTTTTTCTTCCGTTCACTAGTATGCAGAAGGTTGAATAGAAACGATCAGTATTCCAGGCCAGGCCTAAAGTACATTTTATAGAGAAGCAGTCTAATATCGATTGTTTTAAAATTTCGCAGGATAAACCCGGTAGATCTGCATGCTTTGGAGACAATCAGGACGCAATACTCTTACGGATTTAGATCGATATATATGATATGTCCAGATGCTTAGTACCTCTCAGCACATTTCATCCAGACCATCTATGCTCAGCTGAGGCTGCTTATACATTATCTTATCTTTGATCAATATCTCGAAGATCTTAGATGCAGCAGAATGTGTGTTCATTGGCCGAAAGTGACGCAGATTGTCCGTGTTTAGTGATAGACAGAATTTTCGATTCCTTCCATAACTGGAAAGGTTTCACTTTCGAGAGCTAGATTAAATATCTTAGACAGAATGGATGAAAAATATCATTTCCATCCACCTTTATTATTCTCACCAGGAAACCATTTGGTCCAGGACTTTGGCATTGATGAAAACGTTGAATGGCTATGGTTATGCTTAGACAGTGCCTTGCCGGTGCTAACCAAATATAAATTCTAAATTCTAAGTTAAGTCCCATAGTAAAGCACCGATCCCAACCAGGATAGTCGGAAATTTAGCGGTGGAATATTAAATAAAATTTATGGACAAAAGATATGCGTACTTGGCTTGCTGATCTTCATATGTATGATGTAATTTTCCAAGAGATCTGGTTTGATAAGTTTCCCCTGCCCATGCAGCAGGTATTGGCTATGCTCGACATGAGCACCTCATTAGAGAAACTAGCCACTCATACAGAACGTATCATGGAATGCTACCCGAGTGGTGCCATCTTGTCATCAACAGACATCGGTCTCCACTTAAAGATCCGATAATGTTGGCACTTCTGCACATGAAGGCACTCTAAAGCCAAAACGTAGCATTCCCTATATTTATTTAATTATTTATTGGCATTTGCCATCGTGCTTTGGCGCCTATCGATGGACCAAACCATCATTAGGCCTTTCGCAAGCGCCAAATAGTGTGCGCAGCAGTAAATATGAAGACTTAAAAGATACAGTACGGCTCTTTTGTATTCTAGTCAGCACCATGTGCTCTGCCATTAGCAATCTTCAGTCAACCAGACGTTAAAAATATCGACATCAACGTTCCCAATTACGGGAACGGCAGCTACAGACCCTGTACTGGTACCATCGTTCCAATGGTGTGAAAGCACGCAATTTTATTCCACAGTGCACATTCCCACAGCCAGCGCAACAGTCCAACGACAATGCCAGCCAGAAATGACGATGAGTGCTGCTGGCCATTCATGACCCATTCACCACTTCTTTATTGCCGATAAGTCGAGCGGTCTCCGTTTCCGTGTGGATGCCGGTGCTGAGGTTAGTGTAATTCCGCCTCCTAGACCTCACCACCTTAAACCTTCGCAATTCCCATTAGAGGCTGCTAACAGCACCACAATCCACACATACGAACAACAGTCCCTTACTCTTGACCTTGGTCTAAGGCGACGTTTCCAATGGGTCTTTATTCAACCCGATGTCCAGTCACCATTATTGGAGCTGAGTTCCTGTCGTATTTTGGTCTTGCAGTCGATTTGAAGCATCGTAGAATCATTGATACCGCAACTAAAAATTTAACCGTCGGTACCGTCACCTTCGTTGGCATACACTTGACTTTTCCAAGTTCGCCATTCGCTGACATTTTGAAGGACTACCCGTGCCTCGTTAAACCTTATCAGTTTACCAAACAAGTTCAGCACGCAGGCAAACATCACATCGTTACCACAGGGCAACCCGTTCACGCCCAAGCACGCAGGTTTCATCCAGAAAAGCTACGGATAGCTCCAAAATGAGTTTGAACACATGCTATATTTGGAGATTATACGCTCTTCTTCCAGCCGATGGGCCTCTCCGCTGCACATGGTCCCCGTCATAAGAGAAGTTTCAATTTTTTTTACTTTTAAAAAAACGTTCCCAAGAGCAAAATCCCCCTGGACTTTGCATTTCATTTCCTTTACTCGTGCGGCTTTAACTTTTAAAGTCGCTGAAGCTAAAAGGTTATCTTCCCGTAGTAAAAACCCTCCTATTCTGGTCAAACTTTTTTCAGCGATTGAAGTTGACCTTATTTTTTCTAGGCATGAGCACTCAGCTCAATATTTGAAAAAAACAAGATGTTTATCTGTAGGGATAAAACCCCAATGGAACGTCGGGTTTCACCCTCATTAGCAAACAAGAAGCCTTGGTCTACACCTTCAATACCAAAAGTTATCTCAGAGGTTTGTCCTGTAGCTAAAGCAAGCCCACGGCCATCCGGATCGACAGGAATTTCGATTCCGGCTGAATCTTCACCCGTTAACCTTGTTTCTGGTTTGAGGGAAATAGTGTCAACTCCACTTCTTTCTCATCCGAAGCAAACCATGCCTGCTATACCTGACAAATCTACCAACCCTAAGAAAACTCCTAGTAAATCTAAATCTGTTGCTAATCCAGGCTTTAAAATCAGCAATGGCATTACCGATGGGAAACCTGCTAACCCCTCAGCATCTACAACAGCTGCGAACGCTAACGTTAGCATCTTTCCTAACCCAAAAATTGTCCGAAATCCACAAATATTTAACGCTTCAAATTATGCTACCAGTTTTTCGAAATCATTTATTCCTTTTTCAAATGCACGTTTTCCGCCAATTTTTGCTAACGTCCCTCAAAATCTCATTTCTATGCCACCCCCTATCTTTCAAAACGCCACAATATAGCCTTCCCTTCCAAGGTTTTCATCCAAATATGCCGCTGTACAATAATCTCAGTTCTCTTAACAGTAACATTTCGACAAATTGTAGACCAGAGCAATTTTGTTTCCCTTCTTTCGTTTCTTCTTTCCAGTTTTCTTCTCCGCCACCAAATTATCCTTTTTTATAAATACTGATGAGCGTAACCTGCCGCTCAGGAATGCGCTCAGCTTAGTTTCACTCAATGCGAGGTCAGTTGTAAATAAGATGGCTGAGCTTAGCACAGTAGCCTTTGAGCTTGATCCAGATGTGCTGTGCATCACTGAATCCTGGGCTCACTCTCTTATTTCTGACTCGACGCTTGCTATATATAATTTCAATTTGTACCGACAAGACCGCGCTGAAAAACGTGGCGGTGGTTGCCTCCTTTATATTAAGTCATCCTTTGTACATTTCCCTTTTCATCTGAACATTTCGTCTTTTTCTGGAAATGTATGCTTTGCTTCAGTCATCCTCCCGCACAATAAAAAGCGGTAATTGGCTGTGTCTATAATCCTCCGTGTTATTCTGGCAATGAAAGCGAGCTCTGTGAACTATTTGAAAAAGTTGCAGACTCAGTTTGATGTCAAAATAATCGTAGGCGATTTTAATCTGCCAGACATTGACTGGCAGGCCAATTCCTCTCCGCCTAAACATCAGAAATTGGTCGATACTATTAACTTTTCAAACATGTCCCAACTGGTCAGATCAGTTACTAGAAATGACAACATGTTAGATTTAATTTTTACAAACGATGTCCACCCTCTCTTTATGAATTTTCATCATGATCTATTTACAAGTGATCACGCAATAATTCACTGTTGTCTTCCAGTTCCCCTTCTTACGAAGCCTGAGGTTAAATGCAATTACCTCAACTTTGCTAACATAAACCATAAATCAGTAAATAATTTCGTAAGCACTCTAGATTGGCATAGCATATTCTCAATCAACGATCTAAACTTTTTCCGTGAGCTTTTGCAGAGCCTCACAGAAAAAATCCAGGCTTTTATCCCGTTTAAGATTTTAATTCACATACAGCTTCTTCTACTGTTCCGCATTTTCTCAAGAACAGACTAAAAAAATTACGAAAGCAACTGAAAGATTCATCTAAAAGCTCTTTGTCAGTTCATTTAAGGATTGCACAAATATTTGAATAAGCATCGAGAATAAGGCTCGCGCGAGATAAGCGTAGGGAGTCTCGGGCACTAAGTGATGCCAATTCATCCAAATCTGTTGCTCAAATCTTTCATGTTTGGTCATCAGCTGAGCGTCTGAATGTAACTCCACCCTTACTCGACTGTAACAGAAAATTTGTAACAGATGATTTGGGCAAAGCAGAATTGTTAAACTCGTTTTTTGCCAACCACTTTACCATTGAAACTAGCCCCACCCCCACAATTCCTCTGCTTTCAAATTCGCTTCTAACAACTATTAATTTCTCGCCTTCATGTATTCAAAAAGAAAAAGCTCACCTAAAAAATTCAAATTCAGTTGCAACTGATAACATTCCAAACTCACTTTTTAAACAGTTAAGGGATTTTCCACCTTTACTAAGCAAATTATTCTCAGTATTTCTCGAAAATGGTTTCTTCCCCGATTATTGGAAAACTTCTATTATAATACCAGTTTTTAAATCTGGTTCCCGATCTGACATTCATAACTATCGCGGTGTTCATAAAACGCCCTCTCTTGCTAAACTCTTCGAAAAACTAATTGCAAAACAAATCACGGATTTTTGCATACGCAATAAAATTATCAACTTTTCCCAACACGGCTTTTTACCGGACCGTTCTTGTGAAACCTGCCACATGTCTTTTCTAAATCTACTAACCTCTCTTCGTTATGATCATTTCTCTGTGGTAGTTATCTATTTTGATCTTAGTAAGGCATTCGATAAGGTGCCTCATAAATGACTTCTAGCTAAACTAGAAGCTATAGGATTTCGTAGTCCCTTAACTGACTTTATTAGATCATACCTCAATGATCGAAAACAAAAAGTTTTAGTAGGGTCCTCATACTCAAGTGCTACGCCGATTGTTAGTGGTGTCCTTCAAGGTACCGTATTAGGTCCTTTGTTGTTCTTACTGTATATAAATGATATTTCATCGATAGTTACACATTCTCAATCTTTTATTTATGCTGATGACCTCAAATGCGTGTTTCCCTTCTCTAACTCTACAACCGAACGGTGCCTAGAACAAATTCATTCAGACTTAGACGCTCTTTCGGCCTGGAGCTCCACATGGCTAATGGAGTTCTCACCTACTAAGTGTCGCTACATGAGTTTTGGGCCTGTAAGGCTGCCGCAACCTCTTATCTTTGAAGGTTGCCATATGATTGAATGTTCCTTTATCAAGGACGTGGGCTTAAGCTACACCAATAAATTAGATCTTTCGCCTCATGCCGATAGAATTACGGCCAAAGCTGCTCAGATTTGCGGCTTTATTTCTTATAATTTCGACCTTCCTGAAATAAAATTAAGACTTTATCGTATGTTTGTACTTCCCATTCTGGAATTTGCTGTCCTTTCTTCGGTTTGATGAACGAATCTAGCCGTTCGAAAATTGAAAATGTCCAAAGACATTTCACAAAAACACTCCTTTTTCCGACTCTTTCAACAACCTTCTACTCAACAAGATGCCAGCTAACGAAGCTAAAATTTATTTGGGTCAGGAGACTTGAAGCAGGCTTTTGTCTCCTTTTTCGACTTAATTATAGTTCAACTCTCCCCAAGCTTTCTGTCATTACCCCCGTTAGTCTTCCTTATAACCTAAGAAATTCTGTACTAATTATACCTCCCCCTGCATCCTCAATGTGTAAACGCTCTCTCTTCTTTGCTTCTAGGTATAGTTTTCTTTGGAATAACTTGCCAATTGAAATAAGGTCGTTAACTAGTCTATCTGCACTCAAGCGAAGACTGCGCATTTATCTTAATACTGATTCTATTAACCTTTTATTTTCCTCATCTTTTCCCAGTAGCTTTCCCCTTGACTCGGAGAAAGGACCATCGGGAATTTGAGTAACCCATTTGAAACTATATTTACGCTACCTCGAGACGCCCATGAACTATAATGTCTCCTTATATCACCCGTCCTCCAAACGATGACGTCATTCGGACGTACGAATTCGGTGGTCCACAGTCTTAAATGCTGCGGTTTCTTTGGATACTTACCATCATCAGAATCCAATTCTGGATCCTATGATGCTGAGGACTTAAGTTCATTGACGCATTTTCGTGAGATTTTGTTTCATACGCCTAAGTGATCACGAACGAATCACCTCGACGTTTCATTATCTCATTCTGAAATGCTACTACTGTATTACCCTATTCTACCACCTGACTATTTTTTCCTAAGCAGTTTTATTCTCCTACCTTCTATTCGAAAATGAAGGCCTATTGAACTCTACCTCAATTTTCATGGTAGGAGTTTTTTTTCACAGCCTATTTTTTCTAGTTCACCATTAATTTTAAAACATTGCTAACTGTTGACATAGCAGGACAAGTTATGAATTTGTACATTTTATCTGCATACATTGTCATAACTTTATTTCGTTACTAATGTTTGCTTAGACAGTACCTTCCCGGTGCTAACCAAATGTAAATTCTAAATTCTAAAATCTTGTTGAGTAGGAAGTAGTTGAAAGAGTCGGAAATAGGAGTTTTTTTGTGAAATGTCTTTGGATATTTTCAATTTTTGAACGGCTAGATTCGTTTATCAAACCGAAGAAAGGACAGCAAAATTCAAGAATCGGAAGTACAAACATACGATAAAGTCTTAATTTTATTTCAGGAAGGTCGAAATTATAAGAAATAAAGCCGCAAATCTGAGCAGCTTTGGCCGATATTCTATCGGCATGAGGCGAAAGATCTTATTTATTGGTGTAGCTTAAGCCCAAGTCCTTGATGGAGGATCATTCAATCATATGGCAACCTTCAAAGTTAAGAGGTTGCGGCAGCCTTACAGGCCCAAAACTCATGTAGCGACACTAAGTAGGTGAGAACTCCATTAGCCATGTGGAGCTCCAGGCCGAAAGAGCGTCTAAGTCTGAATGAATTTGTTCTAGGCACCGTTCGGTTGTAGAGTTAGAGAAGGAATACACGCATTTGAGATCATCAGCATAAATAAAAGATTGAGAATGTTAAACTATCGATGAAATATCATTTATATACAGTAAGAACAACAAAGGACATAATACGGAACCTTGAAAAACACCACTAACAATCGGGGTAGCACTTGAGTTTGAGGACCCTACTAAAACTTTTTGTTTTCGATCATTTAGGTATGATCTAATAAAGTCAGTAAGGGGACTACGAAATCCTATAGCTTCTAGTTTAGCTAGAAGTCGTTTATGAGGCACCTTATCGAATGCCTTACTAAGATCAAAATAGATAACTACTACAGATAGATGATCATTACGAAGAGAGGTTAGAAGATTTAGAAAAGACATGTGGCAGGTTTCACAAGAAGCCGTGTTGGGAAAAGTTGATAATTTTATTGCGTATGCAAAAATCCGTGATTTGTTTTGCAATTAGTTTTCGAAGAGTTTAGCAAGAGAGGGCGTTTTATGAACACCGCGATAGTTATGAATGTCCGAGCGGAAACCAGATTTAAAAACTGGTATTATAATAGAAGTTTTCCAGTAATCGCAGAAGAAACCATTTTCGAGAAATACTGAGAATAATTTGATTAGTAAAGGTGGAAAATCCCTTAACTGTTTAATAAGTGAGTTTGGAATGTTATCAGTTCCAACTGAATGTGAATTTTTTAGGTGAGCTATTTCTTTTTGAATACATGAAGGCGAGAAATTAATAGTTGTTAGAAGCGAATTAGTTGGGCCGTTCCCACCATCACGTGAGCACACACATATTTTCGCAGCAGTCGACCGTTTTACGCGATGGCCAATTGCAATTCCGAAAATGGGATACGTTGGCAGAAAATATTGCTATAGACTTCCTGAACCACTGGATTGTCAATTTTGGCGTGCCAGCCACCATAACAGCTAACCATGGAAGCTAATGTCAATATAGTCTCTTCAGCGACTTCACTTAACTGCTCGGGTGTGTGCACATCACGACTATGGTATATAACCCTGCTTCCACCAGCCTCGTGGAACACCTACACCATCCACTGAATATAGAACTGATGTCTCACTCAGACACAACTGAGTGGAGTGATAACCTGCCCTCGTATTTTTGGGAATTCGGTCAGCCTTCAAGAGGACATTTAATGCACTACGGCTGAACTTGTTTACTATACGCCTCTTCGCCTGCTCGGTGAATTTGTGCAGTCTTCCAATGTTAATTCCAGCATATCGAATACTTTCGTCCAACAATGTTCCCCCTCCACCAATAAATAAGATTTTTCACCTCATCCACTTTGTATTTATTTAAACCACGGTACTAAGTTTGTAATGATGGGGCCCTCTGGGCCTTAAATATACAATTTATTTATTTAATACAGGCCAAAGCTGCTCAGGTTTGCGGCTTTATTTCTTATAATTTCTACATACATGCTTCTGGGCATAGTTTTCTTTGGAATAACTTGCCAGTTGAAATAAAGTCGTTACCTATTCTATCTGCGTTCAAGCAAAGACTGCACATTTATCTTAACACTGATTCTATTAAACTTTTATTTTCACTCATCTTTTCCCAGTAGCTTTCCCCATGACTCGGAGAAAGCACCATCGGGAATTTAAGTGACCATCTTTAGACTATATTTTTCAACGTCAGTCCCCATGAACCATTATGTCTCCTTATATCACCAGTCATGCAAACGATGAACTCATTCGGACGTACACATTCAGTGGTCCACAGTCTAAAATGCTACCTTTTCTTTGGATACTAACCATTATCAGAATTCAATTCTGGATCCTAAGATGCTGAGGACTTAAGTTCATTGACGCATTTTCGTGAGATTTTGTTTCATACGCCTAAGTGATCAAGAACGAATCACATTGACGTTTCATTATCTCATTCTGAAAATGCTACTACCGTATTACAATACTCTACCACCTGACCATTTTTTCCTAAGCAGTTTTTTTCTCCTACCTTCTATTCAAAAATGAAGGCCTATTGAACTCTGACTCCATTTTTCGGGTAGGAGTTTTTTTTCATTGCCTATTTTTTCTAGTTCACCATTAATTTTAAAACATCGCATACTGTTGACATAGCAGGACAAGTTATGTATTTGTACATTTAATCTGCACACATTGTCATAACTTATTTCGTTACTAATTTTTGCTTCGACAGTGCCTTGCCGGTGCTAACCAAATATAAATTCTAAAAATACAAATACAAATATTAAGAATGTAGGACTGCATTGAATGTTTCTAACCATTGAACTCTTCTTGCTCTTATCCATTTTCACCTGTTTAGCAATCAGCAGACCCCACACCAGAATCGACTGCACTCGCATCTGATTGGAAGTGCCATTCCCTCTGTGAATTGACCGGAGATGTTTCTACCTCTGTTAAATAAATACTCTCGAACGTCAATAACAGACTTATCTTGACCCCAACCATTCTTTCCCTGATACGTTCATCCCCATTCTGTCTAGCTGTTTTATTTTCAAATTTTGCTTTTTCTTAACCTTAGAAAACCGTTTTTTACTTAAAAAACTCGTCATTTCGAACAAAGCTATTGAAGCAATCAAACAAACAAATCTAAAGTAGATAATAAAAAAAGCAGTTTGTTTTAGGTTTTTTCCTGTGTTCCAAGGATTTGATGGCGTCCAAGCAGTACCAAATCAATAAATCTATTTATTTATTGAATAACATATAGCGAGCGTCAAGTCAGAAATAAGATAGTGAGCTCAGGATTAAGTGATGCACAGCACATCTGGATCAAGCTCAAAAGCTACTGTTCTCAGTTTTGCCATCTTATTTACAACTGATCTCGCATTGAGTGAAAGTTAACCAAGCGTTTTCCTGAGCTGCAAATTACGCTAATCAGTATTTATAAAAAAGGAAGATTTTGTGGCAAAAAAAATTGAGAGGAAAAACAAAAGATTGGAAACAAAATTACTCTGGTCTACAATTTGTCGAAATGTTACTGTTAAAAGAACTGAGATTATTTTACAACGGCGTATTTGGGTGAAAGCCATGTAGGGGAAGGCTATTGAGATGTATTTTTATTTCTTCCTTTGGCACGCACAGTTAGATACCGACAGATTTTTTCGGTGAACGCTATAGCAATCTGGAATAAGCTACCCAGAAGTATCAAAATTCAGCAAAGCTATCCCTTGTTTACGCGAGCTGTCACTAGTTCTCTACATTCAGGACACCTTCCAAAACGTTTGAGTGCTGACTCTGTGGAAGCTCTCTTCGATTTGAATGGCGTTCACGGACTCTGAATCCTGTGCCAGACTTCATTCTGAGGGCAATATTGCTGGCTCTGTAGACCTCAATCGGCTTATTTCTCAGTCGACAGCGAACAGGCGCTCACCGACATACCTGCTGGTGAAGAATACCGGATCCATAACACTGAATGGAGAAGTTCTTAACCGGGCACCTGTGTCAACGCGTCTCTTTCCTGAACTTTAATTACTCAATAAGCTGCAGTTTTTTCTCCTGAAAATACTTGAAACAACGATCAGGAGTTTTTTTTACTGTCAGCTTGACACTCTTCTTTATATATTTTTTGAGATTGCCTGTAAACTGGCAATAAATAAATAAAATAAAATATTGTGGCGTGGAAAAGATAGGGGGTGTTCATAGAAATGAGATTTTGATGGAAGTTAGCATAAATTGGCGGAAAACGTGCATTTTAAAAAAGAATAAATGATTTCGAATATCTGTTAACATAAAAGAAGATTTAATTATTTGAGGATTTTGAAAACGTTTTGAGTTACGAAAAATGCTAACGTGAGCGTTCGTCTCTGTTGTTGATGCTTAGGTGTTAGCAAGTTTCCCATCGGTAATGACGTTACGGATTTGGACGACTGGCTAAGCAAATGACTCAGGGGCTTTCTGGGCTTTCTTTGGGGGCTTTTTGGTTAAATAGATATGACAGATCTAAATAAATAAATAAATTTAACATTTAAAGCCCAGAGGGCCCCATTATTGCAAAAATAGTATCGCGGTATAAATAAATGCAAATTGTATAATTGCTGCCCTATGTGAACAGCCATATGACAGCAAAAGGAGTAGTGAGGTGGGCATATCCGATTGATAACTATTCGCCATTTTAAAACAATAGTCAACTATGTTTGGAATATACGGTGAACTAGGTATGAAGCAGTAAAAAAACTCCTATGGTTAAATCAGGGGTGGAGTTTGACAAGCGTCAATACAAAAAGAGAAAAACTGCTTCTTTTAAAAAAAATTAATAGCTGACATTGATGGGATGAGCAGCCTTCGTTTATCAGTAATGACATTACTGATTTTGACGACTGGCTTAGCAAATGACGCAGATTTACGAGAGGTTTTCTTAGACTGACTAGATTTTACAAATATAGCAGGTGTGGTTTTTTGGGAGGGGAAAGAAGTGGCGTTGACATGATTTCAATTTAACAAGGAACAAGGTGAACGGTTGAAGATTCAAGTGGAATCGAAATTCCTGTTTTCCGGAAGGGCGTGGACTTGCATTAGCTAGAGGGACAGCCTCCCAGAAAACTTTCGTTATCGTAGCTTTAGACCTAGGCTTCTCGTATGCTAATAAGGGTGAAACCCAACGTTCAATAAAGGTTTTATGTCTACAGATAAACAGCTTTTTTCTGTATATATTGAGCTAAGTACTCATACTTAGAGGAAATAATGCCGACTTCAATCGCCAAAAACAAGCTTTACCAGAATCGGCGGGTTTTTGCTACGAGAAGACGACCTTTTAGCTTGTGCGTCTTTAAATTAAAAGCCACAGGAGTAAAATAAATGAAATGCGACGTCCGGAGGTATGTTCATCTTAGGGAAGTTTTTTAAAGATTGTTGAAACTTCTCTTATGTCGATCAAATGACTCGTAACTAACCATGTATATAAATGGTCAAGTTTCTTGCATTGTTGAGAAGTGAGTATAGACAACTTTCCGTCAAAAATGGTACTGAGGATCGAGAACAAAGAAGCATATTGAGACATAAAATATTAAAATTTTCCAGGACGTCAGGATGTGTGCGGAAATAAGAGGGACTTTGAGAGCCAAGGAGGCTTGAGTACATTCTGTTGTCTATGCAATGGAACGTTCCTTTTCCGTTAATCAGTTGAGGGGAAGAGTGATATTCGCGAAACCGTACATAAAACGGCCATAATAAGAGGTGAACCCCAAAAGAGACCGCACGCCCCTTTGCGATTGTGGTATTGCCAAGTCACGTATCTGAAAAACGTTCTCCGGATCAGGAGCGATGCCAATCCCAGATTCTACGTGGCCAATGTTCGTTACTTGCCGTTGGAGAAAGTTTCACTTTTTCAGGTTGATCATGAGACCTGTAGCCTGCAAATTCTGAAGTACTTGACTCGGTTTGTTGAGCAAGTGACTGACAGACTTGCCGTGAATAAGGATATCGTCTTGGTAGATGAGGCAGTACGGAGGTGACAAGTCCCGAAGGACAAGCTGTATCAATCTTTGACAGGTGACTGTAGCGCTCGCCAGGCTCATGGGCAGAGTGTTGAACTGATAAAGACCGTTGTGGAGGAGGAAAGCTGTCTTGGAACGATCTTCTGGATGGGCCTCTATCTACCAATAACTATGGGAAATGTCGAGGCTGGCGAACGAGGAAGCGCCGGCTAAATAAATAAATAAATTTTATATTTAAGGCACAGAGAGCCCCGTAATTGCGTAGATAGTGTCATTGATACACGCTATTGGAAAAGAGTCGCGCACGATGACTTTATTCAACTGCCGGCAATCGATACAAAGCCTGAGGTCGCCATCATTTTTCTTAATGAGAGTGACTGGGGCGGCCCACGGAGGATAAGAGGGTTCTATGATGCCTTGCGAGAGAATATTCTAGAGTTTGCCACTGGGTTCCGTCTGATACTGTACGGGTATTCTCTGCGGTTGGTGGGCACTGTGGTAAGGCGGTGCCAGTGTTAATTTCATGCTGGACCAGTCCAGTTCCCCCGATCGGCTGCCCAGCACAGGTGAACACTTTCTGGGACGAAACTTAGGTGTTTTTGAGTCTGGCGGTAATAAGCAGGGATTTCCTGACAAGTCAGTAGGTTATCAATCAATGTTTGTTCGGTTGTTGCGGTAGCATGTAGTACATTGATACCGAAATTGATGCTGAATATGCCTAATCTGGGAAGTAGAACTGTTGCCGGATCATTGGGTTCAACTATTAGCTGGTGAGTGTGGAGGAAGTCTTACCCTTTGATGTAACCCACCTTAATATCTGTAGACACCAGCATGTGGTCTATGACAGAGAAGTTTGGGATGACATCAGAAACTTGCTGTTTACCACTGCAGCGCAAGGCAGAACCGTCCGTCGTAACTGAGTGGGTGTGTGGGAGAAAGTGGTGTGAGGTAGAGATATTATGGGATCGTTATATCGACCGGATGGCACCATTGTCAATGCGAATTTTAGCAACAATTCTATCGAGAGTAGAAGAGACTGTCAGCGGATAATCTGTTAATTGTGGGGTGGAAATTAAGGGCACTAAAACAGCCGATTGCTTACCCTGGGGCTTTTTACAGCCATATTTGCGAGCTCGGTCTTTGAACTGATAGCAGTACCAGCAGTCCTTCGAGTTGCCTTGTGTGCGGGGAGAGTGGATCTTTGGTCGGGGATGTGTTGTATGGCCTGGAGATTGCTGGATGCATTTAGTGTGTCCCGGTGTGGTGGGGCAGACTCGAACTCTCTTACACTTAGAAGGGTTGTAAGTAGGTCTGTTGGAGGCCAAATGCGAAACCCCCGCTTAATGTCTTCCGATCGGAGGCCGCCAACGAACCGCAGGAAGATTTGTTCCAGAACTTCCGAGTCTAGAAAGCTCCCGCTGCGGAGTCTTAACAGAGCATCAAGATAGGAGTCAGTGCTCTCGGTGGGTTTTTGTGTCAAGAGTCAGAATTAATTGTGTACGAATATCAAGGGTTCCTGACATTCCAAGCCTACCCATAGGTCATTTAAACATCTCAAAGGTTCTGTAGAGCGATACAAAAAGCACGATTTTGCCGTTTGGCACAAAAGTACCAATGAATGGTTCATTTGGTGTCAAAGTAGCACGTGTGCTAGATAGCGTTCTGCCTGTACCCTCCAGACGGAATAACTATTCGATACTTCGTAGACTGTGGGTCTAGAGGATTCTGGGGTAGTTGAGGATGACTGAGCTAGGAGTTTGCCCAAAGCGGCGGTGAGTTGGTCAATAGAGGGAGAGCGACTACCCGATGTGGACTGAATACGTGACATTGCTTGAAGGATTTGGTGGATGATTGATAGGTTCAATAAAAAATAGGAAAGTGGGGAAAAAATTAAATGAAACGCTCCCACAAAATATATGATGACCTTCGAGGACTGGAATAATAGGTGACAAAAAGAGTAACACACACATTTATCTCACGTCAAAAGATATAAATAAATAAATAATTCGTATATTTAAGGCCAAAGGAGGCCATAATTACAAACTTAGTATCGCGGTATAAAAAAAAATGGGATAATTGCTACACTATGTGAGCAGCCATGTAAACAGCAGCAATCATAAGTATGGTAGGTTACTTCTGATTCAGAACGGTTTGCCATTTTTCAAACAGTAGTCAACAATCTTTGGCATATACGGTGAACTAGAAAAGAAGCATTAAAAAAATCTTACGGTTAAATCGGGGGCGGGGTTGGACGAGCCACCAATTTAAAAAAAAACTAGGAGAAAAAAACTGTTTCCCTAAAAATTAATAACTAGAGTTGATGGGATTGGTAAGATGCAATGGGATAGTATTGTAATGTTGCTGACAACGTAGAAAGGTTCAGAACGCTCCTTGTCGGGTGAGAGTTAATATAACAATCAGAGTTTTTGTTCATAATCAGT
>WEDG01007710.1:0-177452 GCA_017591395.1 Schistocephalus solidus | reverse complement strand
GTTGATATGCTTCGTTCTTGATCACTATGGCGCATGAAACAAAGTCTCGCGAAAAGGCGTCTGTAAACTTGAGGCCTCAGCATCGTTGGATCCAGAATAGAATTCTGATGATGGTAAGTATCCAAATAAACGGCAGCATTTTAGTCTGTGTATGTTTGGATGTGTACGTCCGAATGACTTCGTCTTTTGAATGACTGGTGATAAAAAAGGAAACATAATTGTTCATGTGGGACTCGAGGTAATGCAAAAAATACGTTCAAGAGGGCCACTTAGAATTCCCGCTGGTCCTTTCTCCGAGTCATAGAGGAGCTGCTAGGAAAAAGAGAAAAAAATTGAACGTCAATAGAATCAGTGTTAAGATAAATGTGCAGTCTTAGCTTGTATGCAGATATGCTAGTAAAAGACCTAATTTAACTTTGCAGGTTATTCCAAAGAAAGCTTCACCTAGAAGCAAATAATAGAGAGCGTTTGTACGTGGAGGATTGCAGGAGGAGGTATAATTGTTCCGTCTTAGGTTATAAGAAAGACTAACGGGGTAATGCCAGAAAGCTTGGGTTGAGTTGAGCTATTATTTAGTTGAAAAAGGAGGTAAAGCCTGCTTCCAGACTCCTGACCCAAAGACATTTTAGCTTCGTCAGCAAAATTCAAGAATGGGAAGTAAAAACACACCATGTATTCTTAATTTAATTTCAGGAAAGAAGAAATTATAAGAAATAAAGCCGCAAATCTGAGCAGCTTTGGCCGTAATTCTATTGGCATGAGGCAAATGATGTAAGTCTTTTATAGAGGAACATTCAGTCATAGGGAAACCGTTAAAAATAACAGGTTGCGGCAGCCTTACAGGCCCAAAACTCATGTAGCATCCCTTAGAAGGTGAGAATTCCATAAGCCCTGTGGAGCTCTACGCCGGAAAGAGCGTCTAAGTCCGAATGAATTTGGTCTAGACATCGGTCATCCGTAGAGTTAGAGAAGGAATAAACGCATTTGAGGTCATCAGCATTAATATAAGATTGACAATGTTAAGATATCGATGAAATAAAATTTATATAATGTTAGAACAACAAAGGAACTAAAACGATACCTTGAAGGACACCACTCACAATCGGGGTAGCACTTGCGTACGAGGACCCCACTATAAAGCCTTTTGTTTTCGATCGCATAGGTATGAGCTAATAAAGTTAATAAGGGGACAGCGAAATCCTATAGCCTCTCTTTTAGCTAGAAATCGTGTATGAGGAACTTTATCGAATGCCTTACTTAGATAAAAATAGATAACTACTACAGATAGATGCTCATTACGTAGAGAGGTTAGTAGATTTAGAGAAGTCACGTGGCAGGTTTCACAAGAGCAGTCCCGTAAAAATTCATGTTGGGATGAGTTGAGAATTTGATTACTTATGCAAAAATCCGTAAATTGTTTTGCAATTAGTTTTTCAAAGAGTTAAGCAAGAGAGGGCGTTTTATGAACACCGCGATAGTTATGTATTTCAAAGCGGGAACCACATTTAAAAACTGGAATTTTAATACAAGGTTTCCAATAATCGGCTAAGAAACCGTTTTTGATAAATACTGAGAATAATTTGCTCAGTAAAGGTGGAAAATCTCTTAACTGTTTAATATATGAGATTGAAATGTTAGCAGTTCCAACCGAATGTAATTTTTTAAGTAAGATATTTCTTTTTGAATACTTAAAGGCGAGAAAGAAATGGTTTTTAGAAGTGAATTTGAATTTAGAAGCAGAGGAATTGAGGGAGTGAGGCTAGTTTCCATGGAAAAGTGGATGGTAAAAAAATAATTTAACAATTCTGCTTTGCCCGAATCCTCTGAAACGAATTTTCATTACAGTCAAGTATGGAGGGAGGGACATTCAGACGCTTAGCCGGTGACTAAACATGGAAGACTTGAGCAACAGATGTGTATGAATTGGCATCACTATATACATTTCCATTGAACTACAATGGAGCAGGGCATGGTAGCCAGCAAAGTAATGGCAGAAAAGTGGCCTGTTACTTATCGACAGCCCTGGATGCAACAAAACCAAATTCAGGTTTCCCGGGTGTATTTCGAGCAAACGTAGTGTCAGGAGAACTCAGGATATTTGAAAGATCCATAGAGATGTCTGCAAATCAACGAGCAGGCTCAACGATGAAGAGCAATTTGAACACAGTACTAAAAACGGTAACAAAGTGCATGATTCAACCTTCCATTATTAAAAGAAAGCAGGATGCAGAAATAAGTTTTTTTCCCTGACAGATCATTTTGTCTGGTAGTTCAGGGCGTCTCAGAGGCTACAGGGGATACGCCAAAAAGAAAGGGTTAAACAGGACCTACTGAAATTCCAAAAAATCTACGCAAGAAACTGGTTTGATAGTCAAAAATCAATAAGATCTTTCGATTGGGGCCTCTCGTTACAAATGAAACGCATGAGGTTCGACTAAGACCATTAAAAATTCGTCTTGGGGAGCAAACAGCAGGTAACTGGTAGAAGCTTACTGGTAGCAGAATTGAAAAGACGTCAATACGAGGGGGAAAAAAACTTGAAAATTGTAGAAAACAAAATCGTCAAAACGGTGCGATCGTTTTTATGGGAACATCCGGTGAAATTGACGGCAACCACACTGGTCAAAAGCCCTACCAAATGCCTATAGATTTGAACCCAGACAGGATACTGGATATATCTTGTGAAATATCAAGCAATAATGGCCATGTGGAAGAAAGAACCAAAAATCTTCAGAAATCGAGGGAAGAAAACGAGATTAAAATGATGTACACAAATGTGCAGAGTCTATTGAACAAAATGGATAAAATCAAACTGGTCATGGACCATTTACAACCTGACTTCATAGGTCTAACTGAAATTTGGTTAAATGAACACATCGCAGACACAGAAGTCAGAATAGGTGGATTTCAGCTTATCCGCATGAAAATAAATTGGCGTAGGAGTGGTGGAATGGCAATGTTCATACGAGAAGGCATTGACTTCATTCCGGATGGGCCCTTGCCAAATAGGAACTCGTCTTGCGAAATACTTTGTTGTAACCTGAAAGTCCAAATCCAACCAGAACTCCATATTGCCGTGGTTTATCGACCCCCAGGACAGCAAACGGACACGGACGAAGCACTTATCACAGAGGTCAAGCAAATCTGCCGTAGCGAACAATTATTAATTCTTGGAGATTTAAACGCTCCCGATATCGATTGGGTGTCAATGTACTGCTCGTGATCGGAAAATTCATTCGAACAGAAATTACTTCAGTTGTTAAATGACGAGTTTCTTACCCAACATGTCACAATGGAGACGCGGTTCCGAAATTGGCAGCAGTCAAGCTGTTTGGATCTAATTATTAGTAGAGACGATAATTGCAGCCTTGCATTAAGTTTTTACGTGCCACTTGGACGAAGTTATCATTGTGTTCTTGCTTGGGAGTACAGTCATTTTTCTGTACCCAAACTTCGTGCGGTTAGGGAGAGAAATGTATGGAAAGGGGATTATCCCAAAATGAAATAATTACTGAATGGGATAGACTGGAACCATGCACATGTACCTGACCCAAATTCTGCCTGGGTTTTTATTAGTAAATGTATTCAGCAGTTGGAAGAGAATTTCTGCCCACTTAAAAGGCGATCATGCGTCTCCCGACTCGAGTGGGTGACATCGGAAATAAAAAGGAATCTCAAAAAGAAAAGAAGACTGTGGAGAACATATGCCAGATATCAACAACCCGAACATTTTTCCGCTTTTAAGAAACAGCGAAATCGGTGTCGGAATCTTCTGAGAAAAGAAAGATCAGCCTTTGAGTCAGAAAAAGTCAAAGACATACCAAGAAATTCGAAGAGGGTTTTTACTTACATTAATAAGGCAAAACGAAATCGCGACTGCATTCCTTGTCTTAAAGACAATCAGGGAAACAGGTTAACTGATAACTCTGATAAGACCAGCTCTTATCAATTTCTTTATGTCTGTGTATAACGAGGAACCACCTTTTGACGAGGACAAATACTACAGTACTGCCGCATCTACAAAAATAAGTACGGTGTCGTTCCCAATGGACACAGTAAGAAAAAACTCTGAAACAGCTACAGTCCACTTAATCACCTGGCCCAGATGGTATATCCGCAAAAAGTTCTCAATGAACTCAAAGACCAGCTAGCCTCTCCGCTCTCAAGATATTTGAAATTTCGATGAAGTCGGGGGCTCTGCCTTCCGAGTGGAAGATAGCCAATATAACCCCATCTATTAAGGAGGAGAGAGGACATAACCAAACAGTTTCCGACCAGTCAGCCTCACAAGTATCTGTTGCAAAATGATGGAGAAGATAAAAAAACGGAACTGATGGAGGCATCTTGAAAAAGAATAACTTGCTAAGTTCATATTAACATGGATTTCGAGAGTGGGATCGATCCTGCCTCACAAACCTGCTCACATCCATGGAAAGTTGGACAAAAATAATTAGATATGTGTTTGCCAGTCGATGCGGTCTACATTGACTTTAGCAAAAGCCTTTGACAGGGTTCCACACAAATGTCTGATCTTTAAGCTCCGTCAAATGGGTGTGACTGGCAACCTACTCAAATGGTTGGCCGACTTTCTCACAGACAGGCGCCAGCGTGTTTGTATTGGAGACGCCAAGTCTCACTAGGAAACCGTTCACAGTGGAGTTCCGCAGGGCAGCGTTCTGGGTCCCATTTTGTTTCTGATATACGTAAACGACTGCCTGGATTGTCTGACATGCGAGAAGGTAATGTTTGCTGACGATCTGGAGTTATGGAACTCGATTGAAAAACCGGAGGATGCGTGGAAATTACAACAAAACTTAGATCACTTGCAAACATGGTGTGATGAGTGGCTGCTGAACCTTAATCTTAACAAAAGCCAAATAATCCGACTGCGGTCTAGTTCCAGAAGGAGGATTAGGTTTGAATACCAGTACTCCATCAGTGGTCACCAACTCCAGGAGGTAAATATTCTAAAGGACTTGGGTATATGGATACCACAAAATCTCAAACCATCGTCGCACTGTGCGAATATCGCAAAAGAAAAGCTATGTGTACCTTAGGCGCAATCAGGAGGTCCTTCGTTAATTTTTGACGGAGAGCTGTTTGGGCGCGTGTTTGGAACATTTACCCGGCCGGTGTTGGAATATTGCGTTCAGGCGTGGCGCCCTTGGACGAAACATGACTACGCTCTGCTGGAGAAAGTTCAATGGAGGACAACGAAACTAGTCAGCGGATTGGAATGCCTACCCTATGAGGACCACCTAGAAAGACTTAAAATTTTTCCTCTGTCTTATAGGCAATACAGAGGAGATATGATCTTAGTCTTCAAACTGGTTAGAGGAGTTGATTGTGCTCTTCAGATGGCCATTTTTTTGAATTCGCAAACATGACAAGTCTCTGAGGTCACCAATACAAACTGAAAAGAAAACATGCCAGACTTGAAGTGCGGGCCAACTTCTTTTCCCAACGGGTGATTGACGAATGGAACAAACTGCCAGCTTCGGTTGTTCAAACTGAAAGTGTTGAAATGTTTAAAAGAAGACTTGATGCATTTTTAATTGATGGACATATATTTAGTCGACAGCATTGATCGATATATTAAAACGACTATCGCCATGTAACATTTGCTTGTTTTGCTAGTGTCTATCTGTAAATAGGGTTTTCAAAGGCTCTCCCCATCTCCCTTATATATACTGAATTATACTGAATTATACTTGATGAACATCTATTAAGTCGACAGCAATGATCGATATACTCAAACGACTATCGCCATGTAACATTTGCTTGTTTTGCTAGCGTCTATCTGTAAATAGGGTTTTTGAAAGTTTCTGCCTATCTCCCTTATATATACTAAATTATACTGAATACCGGATTGCCATTTTACAGGCAAGGCCAAAAAATACATACGGTGAGGGTCAAGCTGACAGTGAAAAAAACTCCTGATCGTTGTTTCAGGTGTTTTCAGGAGAAACAACTGCAGCTTATTTAGTAATTAAAAGTTCTGGACAGGGACGCGTTAACACAGGTGCCCGGTGAAGAACCTCTCCATTCAGTGTTACGGATCCGGTATTCTGCACCAGCAGGTATGTTGGCGAGCGGCTGTTCGCTGTCGACTGAGAAATAAAGCCGATTGAGGTCTGCAGAGCCAGTAATTACTCCCCTCAGCATGAAGAGCGGCACAGGATTCAGAGTCCGTGAACACCATCAGAACCGAAGAAAGCTTCAACAGAGTCAGCACCCAAAAATTTTGGAATGTAGAAAAACTAGTGACAGTTCGCGTAAACAAGGGATAGCTTTGCTGAATTTTTGATACTTCTAGGTAGCTTATTCCAGATTGCTATAGCGGTTACCGAAAAAAACTGTCGGTATCTAACTGTGCGTTCCACAGGAAGAAATAAAAATACATCTCGATGACTGGTGCGCCGAGAGTGGTCGAGTGCCTCAGAGATGTATGAGGGGGTTAAATGTACGACTGTTTTAGTAGTTTAAACAGTAAAAAAATAGTCCCTTCTGTAATCTGCGAAGCCATAGCGGGTCAAGGCTTGTAAGCTCACAGCGTTGGTGGTAGGACAGGTTTCGGTGATCTGAATAGAAAAACTCTTTTTGTAAAAGAAGTGTTGGACTGATTCTATCTTCTTTCGTTCACTAGCGGGCAGAAGACTAAATAGAAACGAGCAGTATTCCAGACTAGGCCTGACATACATTTTATAGAGGCTGATTCTAATTTTGACGGTTTTAAAATTTCTGAGAATAAACCCAGTAGTTTGGTGTGCTTTCGAGACAATCAGGGCGCAGTGCTCTGACAGATTAAGACTACTAGAATATGATATGCCCAGATCCTTTATAACTCCGGGCACATTTAGATCGTCACCGTCTATGCTTAGGTGGGGCTGATGTTTGTCGCCAATAACCATAACGGAGCACTTTTGCCAAGAAAGTGAGAGGTGCCATGTGCGACACCACTGAGCGAAGGCCTGAAGATCCTTTTTAAAGAGCTCAAGCACGATGTTGCGATCAACCGATTTATATCGATAGGCAACTTTTAAATCGTCAGCGTACATAAAGAGCCTACCATACTGAAAACAATCAGGAACATCGTTGACAAAGAGGCAAAATAGAAGTGGGCCGAGCACGCTGCCCTGAATAACTCCGCTCCTCACATGCGTGGGGTTGGAGATAACATCAGAAATTTTAACCAGTTGTGCGCGAGCATTCAAATAGGAAGATATTAAGTTCAGAAGCTTGTTACCTATGCCGAAGGAGGCAAGTTTCAGCAGTAGGAGATCATGGTCAACACGATCAAAAGCCTAAGTGAAATCGAAGTAAACGGTGTAAATTGCGAAACCGCTGTCTCTAGATTGTAGCACATGATCGAAGAAAGAGAGCTGGCAAGTGTCACATGACCTTTTTTCGAGAAAACCATGCTGAGCCGCATTAGGTAGGTTATTCTCTCTTAGGTGACACATCATCTTGTCTTTGATCAAGGTCTCGAAGGTCTTCGAGACTGCTGGTAGTGTATTTATTGTCCTAAAGTCGTCAAATTACATAGGTCGGCCGTGTTTCGGAAAAGGCAATATGTGCGATTCCTTCCATAAAATAGGGAAAGTTTCACTTTTAAGAGCAAGATTAAATATCTTATACAGAAAGGACGGAAAAATATCGTTTGCATCCGCCTTTAGAACGCTGACCGGGACACCATCTTGTCCTAGACTGTAAGATTGACGAAAACGCCGAATGGCTACGGTCACGTCCCAGAGGGTAAAAGTTATGGTTTCGAGGACGTTACCGGTCCAAACCCGGATGTTAGGAAAGAGGGGGACAGTATGTTCACTAAACGTTCTAGACAAGAAAGCATTGAAGCTATCAGCAGTCAACTTAGCGTCAGCTATTGGGTTTCCTAAGGCATCTCGAAGTACGGGTTGCTTCGTTTTTCTCTGCAATTTTACTGTGCGCGAAAAGAGCTTCGCAACATTTAACGAAGGGTTTTCGGCAAAGTTAACCTCATCGGCTTGTCGTTTTTCGTCAGAGAGCCCCTAAGCATCTTCAAAGATTTGCTGGATGAAGGGCAGGACGGAGGTGTCGTTTTGTAGATGAAAACGACGGGGGAGTCTACGCAGTCTACGGCGGAATGATAAAGGGAGGTAGACTTCATCCTTGACATTAATTATTTTCTTACGGGGAACAAAACGAGAAATGAGTGGACATAGAACTTTGTAAAAAGTATCAGTACAAACATTCACATCCGAACATACAAAGAAGTTAGTCCAGTCGTGGGAATTTAGGTGTGTTAGCAATTCCCTCATATTTGCTGATCTGAAATCACAGAAAAAGCTATATTTTTTGGAAAACGTTTCAGCAGCCTCTAGTTCTAGTGTAGAAAGAACTATAGTATGATCAGAATTCCCAAGTGGATCTAAAGGTGACACTGACGATGGCTGACAACCTCTACAAAAAATAAGATCAAGTATGTTTGATCCTCGGGTGGGAAAATCAACTACCTGGTCCCACATGCCTATATCTATGGCCTCAAGTAGGTCTTCAAACTTTGCAGGACCGGAATTTGGAAACCAGTGAACTTCAGGAAGATTGAAGTCACCTGCAATCAAGCAGTACTTCAGATTTCAGTCAGCTGCAGCGTGAAATGCCAGCAAGAGACAAAGATCGTAATCGTCACTGGCATTGGGTGGGCGATAGACACTACCAACGAGTAAAGAGAAGTTATCTTTTAGAACTACTCGGAGCCAACAGCTATCCTATACCGCGTTAAATTGGCGATAGTCCAATGGAAAAAATGTAAGTGGTTGCCTAACATAGATACAGCTTCCTCCGCCACGGCCCTCGTGTCGATCATTCCGAATGTAAGCGTAGCCTAGAATAGAGAGTTCGGAGTCGGATACACAGGTGTTGCCCATGTCTCTGTAACTATTACAATGTCGAGACGGTGGATAAAAACCAGAGTCTGGAGCAAAGGCATCTTATTAAGCAGAGATCTGGCATTGAGGACGATTAGATTAAGCGGGCGCGTTTTTGGTTTCTGAAACGGGACAGTTAGGTTGTCAGGGTGACTGCCTTCGGCCAGAGAAATGCTCTTTTCACTTGAACTATCTGTCCATCCCTTATTTTGAGATTTGCCTCGCCATTGGTCTTTCGTGTTTTTAGTTCTATTATTAGCTGTCGCATTTTCATTCGCTCTTTCAACCCATATTCCGGTTGAAAAAACACTTCAGAATGCGGACCCCGCAGGGTTGATTTTCGTTTTCCAAGATGATTTTAAGAGGTCTTGGTCGAGGATTTGAATCGGGTGTAGACAGAGCCTTCCCTATTCTATATGCCTTGAGAATGTGAATGGACTCGTTGTCTGTTAGCAGCGTTTTTGCATACAATTGAAGGAGTTCCAAATCATGTTTAACTCACTCCTTTGGAATAATTGAAGCTGACTCCGGGACACCTTTAATGACTACATTCTGTTTTCGACTCAATCTAGGGCCCGTTTGTAAGTCAGATCTTTCAGCTGAGTGTTTACTGGTAACCAGTTCACTTTGCCTGATAGGTCCAGATGAGCCAGGTGTTGGGCAGGCTGGAGCCAAATCTCTGCACGACTTGTTCTTCTTAGACCATTTCTTCTCTGGCTTTACAAACTCGCCAACCTCTTCAACATCGCATGTTGGTGCAACGTCTACCAGTGATGTAGCGATGGGCGGTAAAGCCAGATTAGTGCTGATGCTACCCGAACTAAGTACCGGTGGAGTGGCGCAAGGACTAGATGGGGCCCCCTTCGGAAGTATTGAAAATTCATCTGGTTTACCGGGTCCACCTATCGCGATATGTTTACTGTGACTTTTATGTAAGCTTGAAGAAGCTATATATGAATACGAATTTTGCTTTGTGGTAGGTTTATTACGAACAGGAAATTTTTTAGCAGTTGGGTAAGATATAGATTTTTAAAGTTATCTATTTCATGTCTTAGATTGCTTATTTCCTGCTCCATCCCTGAGAATTTCTGCTGGAGACTGAAACACCCCATACATGTTTCGTCTTCGTAAGCTACATTAGTTCAGCTTACTGAACTTTTACCCCGTTTAGCGGGAGGTGAAAAGTTAGCAGAATAACGATAGTTACAATTGTTTTCTGCTTGTCCATTAAATTGCTTAACAAAATCCCCTGCCAATATGGCCGAGTGCGTAGAGGCGCCGATAGACGGTCCCAAGCAGCTAGGTCGTGAACCAATTTATTGTGACAATAAACTTATGGAACTTGAGTTTTGCATGTTATTATTGCCACAAAATTAACAGAGAGTCAGTTAGGATATTCAACAATAAGAATATGAAAATATAAGGACTCAGCCTTTGGTTTAAGCCCCTTCCACGATTGAGAGCAGATGCAGGGAGCACACAGCCGGCGTGAGTTTCAGAAAGCAGCAAAGATAGAGGGTCCAAGTCGCAATTTACAAACTCAGAGGAATATAAAGACAATTCTTTAATAATTTTCCAGCACCGTGTCTTCTACACTGAGGTAGAGACTAAAAACTCGTAGGCTCGAGGGACTTGAAATTCGAAACCAATTTCAAACCAATTTCTTTATTTTTCAAACCATATTCGCACCCCCCCGTAACAGGAATGGGGTCACTTTTACGTGTACTGTTTCGTAAGTAGCTATGGAGCAAATCACTCTCCAAATCCTGCCCTCTTTTAAAGAATCAATGATTTGACCTTGTTCCTTTGATCGTTGTATGCTTGAAATACCGCATTTTTTTAATTGCGCAAACTTCGTTTCCAAACTTCCTTTCTTCTTAGTCGGTGTTTTAAAGATGTCATTTTGGCCGCTGTGGTCTGTTTAATAACCTATGTTTTGATAGCGGACACTGACAATTCATAAGGTCAACAACCACCCCTTAAATAAATGCCAGTCTCCAATGGCGTTCCCCGCGAAGAGAAGTTTCCATTCTATTCATGCTGCTTCAGCTCTTATTTTGTAAAAGTCTTCTTACTACACATTGGACCTAATTTTATTTATGGTAGCCGGTACATAATATTAACATGTGCCCATGAATGTATTGCGTGATCATTGCGACCAAGCGGGGGGAGGTTGCTAACATCGTCTATACTGTCAGGACCCTTGACGAAGACGAGGTCTAAACAACTAGCCTGTCGCCCTCCACACGCTGAAGTTGGAACGAGGACATGTAACGTGAGAAGTGCTGCAAGTGTTGTCTTTAGCAGACAGTGATATAAAGCATAATTTGAGCACTTTCCCTGCAGGTCATTCCATCAAATGCTGGGTGCATTGAAGTCAGCCTTGAGAAAAACATATCAGGTGGTCTACCAAGCTCTTTTATGTTCTCCAGCAAACACGTATTTTTGTCGAGTGCATCCTCGGTGATCGGTAAAAGTTGCGGCTACAGGGCATCAGCTCCACTCTCGTGGTCCATCAGGTAGCTCCTTCATAATTGGCATCCGGATAATGCTACTTCATAATCACTTTAGGTTCTGTGGTAACCATGTTTCTGTTATTGCTATAATATCAGGAGAAAGATCGGCTACCTTTGTTTTTAGTTCGTCGAGCTTATGCTGAATCTACATATGTTCATTGTTCTGAAACCGTTGATAGTTATTATTCAAATAAAAGTACTTTTACACTCAGTTTGCCTGGCTCTACTTTTGTTTGTGTGACGAGGACCAAAGCAACACTTTTTGAATTCAATATTTATTACATTCTTAAATGTCGCATCTGTTCTAAATAAGATGACCAAAATGCTTTTAAAATGCCCTAGATTTATGCAAAATGGAGCCTTGGGCACATTTTCCTAATTCCTGACGCATCCCAGTTTATAGAACCCTTTGATTTCTACCATTATGAAGGCATCAGTATGACTAGGAGTGATTACCTTTTCTGTGTTAGATCTTCCTTTAAGCACATTCAGTATGATCTGAATACTCTTTCATTCTATAAATATTCAGCTTTGCTACATTTCATAGTCTTCCAGCGTTTTTATACTTTGGTCATCGACCTGCGCATGAACTTATGCCTCAATGATATAACCGCCTTTCAAAGCATCAGTTTTGAAGTGCCGTCAGAAAGTTTTTTCATTAAGCACATTATAGGCGATGAACTCGGCCTCCATTACACTTCGCAGGAAGTCGTAACTGGAAACTTCACAAGTCAATTTAAATCCGTTTACTTCGAATAACTGTGAAGACCGGCTTCTTCGGTCTTCTGCCAGCGAAGTGGTTGGACATTAGAACTGAACGGAGACCTATTGTTAAACAATCTTCAAATTCTAGGTCGGTCTTTAATTCATCTTGACATATAATGCTGATTTTCACTTGGAAAAAACCTTTATTTGCGCTCAGTAAACTACTCAGTTGCCAATTTAAGAAACCTGATAGAGCTGTTGCTGGCATTCGAAACGTAAATATCTATGACCCTACTACGACAGACACAGTTCACAGCCGCGGCTGGTATTTTAACCACAGACATCTGGATGAGTAGCCGACGCTGGATGCCACTCGACGATGATCTGACAACTGACAGACAACAGTGTTATATACTCAGAAAATAATGATATGCCCCATCTATTAAACCTTTTTTCTCGATTTCCTGTGACAAAGCGTACCATAAATACCCAAATGGATCTCATATGTGTGCGTCGAAACACCGCGCATTAATATCAAAGACTGCCGTGCACTACTGAAATCGACCATAAATAAGGAAACGAATGAAGTGTTGGTGCGCTGCGATGTATGCCGAGATCTCAACACCAGAGTTTTGACATTAGATGGAGGCAAGACTTGTTAAGAATTATAAAATTAAACCCGCAGCACACGATACAAACTACCTTACAATGTACAACGTGCCAGACCATAGATATCACAAGGGAAGGGAAATGTTGGTGAACAAAGCGAAAACGAACGTCACAAGAGCAGAAATCTGATTCCATCGAAATACAGGTGAAGAAAAGAAAAGAGGCAGAGATGAAACTAGATCGATAATTTCCCTAGGTTTTCTAAATATGGACCTCCAGAGTTTTGTCTGTGCACGAATACATAGGCGATCAACGACCCGTAGACAATCCACAAGCAGTAACTGTAAAGTATCACAGATAACGCAAAAGAGTGCCAGTAGGACGCTGGATCCGGTCCATCAGGCTACAATGCAAAAAGGCATGTGAGTCAATGGAGCAAAGGCTTAAAGGTGTTCGTCACAGAAACTTGCGAATTGTCCACAGACTTGGATGACACAAGCCCAACATCAGGCGTTTTGGGAGCTAGTCGAATGAACGGTGGGCCAGAAGAAATGGCTCTGCTTGAAAGGCCCAAAATCGACGTTGGAGAATTAACCACGAGATTCATCGTTTGAGATTAAACTTGTATACAGTACCAAAGTCTGACAGTTATCCTACCATCAACGAAAAAGGGAGAATTCAGGCAAAAGGCTTATATTGGAAATTCACATTGTCTGATAGTCCACGGCATCCGCGAGACTCCTGGAGAAACCTTTAAAGACGGGGTACAGAGAAACCTCTTACATTCCAAATGTACTTGATGATACTCAAGAACCCAGTTTGGTGGTGGAAATCCAAAATGACGTCTCAATTGGGGCATCCAGTTAGAAATCACAAAGAGAAGGTGCAACCAAGACCGTTGAAAGTCATCTTGAGAAACAAGCAGTAGGGAGATCTAATATGTTCTGGAATGTCTGGGTTACGATGTAACCAGCAAGAAATGTTTTATCAGCCAGACGACTCGTCAGCCGACTGTATGAAAATAAACGTCACTGGAAAACAAATAAACAACCAATTGTTCATTAGGTATCCCTAGGTAAAAAATACAATTTCGAGTAAATTTTAGAAGGATTAAGCATACTGTACACGGTGCGATTTTTATTTATAAAATAGGCAGTCTTATATGAAAAACGGTTGGCGGACGATAAAAAATCTTTCAAATTTGGTTGAGAAGGCAAAATGAATACAAGTTAATTCGTTTTAGGGAGAAAAACACTGTCACTCATGGAAAATAACTATTTGTGTGGGACAGACCACCCTGCGCCGCTGAATTCATGGTTGCGTGGAGGGGAGTTAAAATCAGTGGAGGTAGCAGTCATTTGTAAACGGGGTTTGTAAAAATCTAAGTGTGGTTTTCCACTTGTCACTGTTAAAGAGTCTCTGTTTACGGTTGGCACTAATGAAGATGCTCAGTTAGTACTTAATCTTAAACAATACATAGGTAAAGGCAGGCGCCGTGGTATACCTCATCTCTAAGTGTATAGAAAAGAATGAATGAATTCGAAGGTTCGAGTCCCTCGAGGTTTCATGAGAAAGGACGAAGTCTGTCCGAGAACCGGGACAAAATTGGCTTCATTAAGTAAACATGATCAATGACCCGGATCTCCATTTTTCTCTACAGGAAACCGTTCGTGCCATGCAACAAATTTCCAGTGGGAAAGCCCCAGGATACAATGCGATCCCGGCGAAAGTATTTAATAATAATAATAATAATAATAGTTGTATTTAATACCGGTTTACAGGCATTGTCAGATGAAATATTCAGTGGGTAGAGGCTGGCAGTGAAAAAAAACTCCTGAATATATATCATTATAAGTGTTTTTCCTATTTTCATGTTATTCAAGAGAAAAAACTGCCGCCTATAAGGATGATAGCAATTCAGATCAGGGAAGGGCTAACACAATTGCAGTCTGTATGCAGTCTCTCTGTCTTTGCTAGGAACTGGGATTCTGCCTCGGGCAAGAAAGCATCCGTGTACGGTCGCTCACTGTCTGCCGAAGAAGTCAACGGGTGCAGGCTGCAGAGACGGTGCCGTATCCCTCAAGGTAACACCTGGGATCGAGTTCAGATGCCGCGCACTCCGTCGAACAGGAAAACAGATTCTACCGTGTCGGCGCCCAGTGCGGTGTACCGCGGCTGATGGCGGAGCTTACAACGATATTCAAGGTAATGTGGCACTAAGGACAGGTTCCTCTGGATTTAAAGGGCCCGACCATTGTCCTTCATCAAAAGTGGAAAGGGAATGGAAAAATCTGTGATAATGATCGCAACATCTCGCTGCTCAACATCGCCGGGGAGCTATTTGCTCGTATTGTTCCCAATCGGTATAAAAGTCGCCTTGGACAGGAACTGCTTCCAAAAGTCTACGGGGCTTCCAACGGCACCATGGAACAACCGAAATGATCACCGCCGCTCGTCGAATACAACAGAAGTGTCGGTAGATGCGAACCCACCTCAACGCTACCTTCGTGGATCTGACGAAAGCTTTTGACACCGTGAATCACAATGGACTGTGAAAAGTCATGCCGAAAGTGGCTGTCATGAGTGATTCACGTATGGTGTATCAACTCCACGACGGGATGATGGTGCACGTCACTGACGACGGGACCTTCTCTGAAGCATTCTTAGTGATAAACGGAGTGAAACAGAACTGTGTACTGACCCCCCACCCTCTTCAGTCTCATGTTCACTGCTATGCTAATGGACGCCTACCGAGATGAACACCCTGAGATCCGCCTATCATACAGAACTGATGGGCGCTTCCTCAAAAACTGGCGTATGCAGACCCTAACGCGCGTGTGTAAGACTACTGCCCCCTACCTGCTATGCTCGGACGGATGCGCACTCAAAACCGCAACAGAAGAGGGCATACAAAGCAGCATGTACCTCTTCGCTGCCAGCTGCATGATCTTCGGCGTACTTATCAACACGGACAAAACGGTAGTCATGAATCAACCGTCACCCAACATTACCTACAATGCTCCCCACACCAATTTGCACGTCACCAACTGAAGAATGTAAACAACTTCGCCTACCTAGGAAAAACTATCACGCAACACCAGGATCGATGACGAGGTTGAGCACCGGATCTCCAAAGCCAGCCAGGGCTTTCGCTCGGCTGCAAGCCTCCGTGTGGAATCGCCACGGCCTTCAACTGAACAACAAACTAAAGATGTTCTTAACCTGATGTACGACAAACCTGTACGGATCGAGGACCTGGATCGTTTACCAAACCAGACCAGAAAGCTGAATAATTTCATCTCAGCTACTTCCGCAGAATACACAAGCCGAGACATCAAGACAGGATCCCGCACACACACGTCCTTGAGCGAACCGGAATCCTCAGCATCAACGCCGTGCTGAGCCAAGTACAACTACGATCGAGCGGCCACCTGGTGGGGTTGGATGAAGTTCGACTACGTAAACGAATCTTCTACGGAGATGTCTCTACGGGCGCTCTACGAAAAGGCAGACACAGATGACGCTATAAAGACTTCTAAAAGAACTATGAAGCACCTGAAAATCAACCCGGCGGTATGGGAAAACCTTGTTTAAGACAGATCGCCTTTAAAAAGAGCAGAGAAAACTAGCGCAACAATTTCCGAAGCAGATGGGGTTCCCGATGACCAACATCAAAAGGGCGGGCCACGGGTCACAAACGCCTCGGATCCACACCATAAATCACCAAGCCCCTCCTGCATGCCCACGCTGCCAACACACATTTCGATTGAGAATCGGCCTTGTCGGACAGCTTCGAGCCCAGTACAATAACAATCTGACAACATCGACCTCTACGTCGACAAACACCTCCATTGTCACCATTGCCTCAAACCCCACGGCATCAACGGCGACGGCAAATCTCATTGCCGGTGATTTCCCTTTCAATACCCTGACGCCTTCAATCACCGGTACCATTTAATATGCTGCAACCCCTTCGTCGGTCACAGCGACGACCACCACTGATGCCACCTCCCCCGCTCTTACTAACGCTCCGTCCACTGCTACCTTCACCACCACCAACAAAAACAACAACGGGGACTCGCTTCTAAACTGTCCTCATTGCGATCACACATTCATCTCACGCATCGGCCTGATCGGTTATTTTTGAATTCATCGCACAGAGGCTGGCAAACCAGTGTATGGAGTGCCAACGTCCGGCAGAGACCACCACTTCCACTGCTCTCGCACATTCACTCACCACACGGGACCTACTCGGTCGCATGTGCATCCACGCCGGCGGAATCCTCCGCGAAGCTGACACACGTAACACGTCTTGCCAACCTATCAAAACTTCCATCCCCAACCCTCCCATGAGCGCTACCACCAGTACCAGAAGCACAACCCCAGCTTACTCAGCACCTCCTGACCTATAATACACTAACTGTCACCACACACGCATCAGCCTGGACAAATGCTTGCGAATCCATCGCACTGAGACCCACAAACCAGTTTCCAGGAGCACCAACATGCACCCGCCTCAACTGTCTGCTCTGTTCACCCACACATAACGTGGGCATAGTAGGCCACCTGCGCCTTCATGTAAACCTGCACCAGATATACCACATTGCCATGTCTCCTCACAAGCATCTACATCACACATGGTCATGCCCAGCATCACACAACACGTGCTTCCAACCAGCAGCTTTTCACGTGAGAGGGAAGTAAGATAATCAGCTCCTTCTCCATGTGGTTCCTCTGTTGCATGAGTGACTCAAACCTGATAATATTATGGTGCGCTAAGTGCCTTGGCTTGGAACTTTGCCAATTCACAACTGTCCTTACACCTCGCATTCAGCCCAGTGTGTTTGTGTAGGGGTGGCCGGATGGTGGTCTGATAGTCAGGCTGCAGCGACACCTTCCTAACCTGACCCCTGGTACTCTCACACATGCGAGATGTGAGCCGCTGCACCCCTTTTTGTGTGAAATCCAGGTACCTGTGTATGGCGGGCTAGGTAGTTTATGTGGTTCGCGCAGACGAGGTCATTGGCGTTCACTCCTCGCGCCAGTCTACTGACCGGCTCGAACGGTGGCTGAAGCCAGAGAATGGGAATAGAGTGAAGTTGGGGCTCAGCACATTCTCCTCACTATAAACAATCTGACGCGGTGTGCTAAAAGTCGAGGCTTGGAAGGTTGCCAACTTATGAGATAACTCTGACCACGCGGTCATGAAAATGCGTGTTTTTGTGGAGTAGCCGACTGACGGACTGAGTCAGGCTGCAGTAGCTCCTTAATGTGGCCTCTCTGGCGCTCCCACTCCGTGGGATCCGAGTCAGGTGTGGCGGCACAATTATGAGCGCCTCCAGCCGCGCCAACCACTCACATCTTCTCCCGCCTCCGGAGCTTGCGGTGAATGCACCGAAAGTCTACTCTCACTATAATGTTATCCATGCACAAGTCACCGCTGTTGCTCCCAGCCTGCTGTGAAGCACGTGGTGGACATAGCTAAACTGTCCGTGATGGGTTCGAGAATAAATCTGAATGGTCAGAGGAATAAAGTTCCTTTTCAACGATCGCATCTACCTGTGAAATAATTCCTGAAACTCGCACTTTCGTTTGCATGGTCGAAATTGTCTTGCGACAAGAATCAGCTTTAAACTACAACAAATCACTGAGGTAGCCAATTCACATCTAGATAACAGGTGCTCCAGTACTGAGTGGAAGCCGGTGACCCTGGGTTCATCCTGTGTTCTACCTCCTGAGCCAATGAGAAATGCCCGCTGACTGCGTTTTCTGTTACAAATGTCTATTGTAGTACAGTGTTTCTAGTCAGACAATTACAAGTATTCCACAGTGCTTAAATCCTAGTAGCATAACCGGCGGGCTGAAGGTAGATCTGGTCCACGCGTTATATAAAAATGTCGAATTTCCACACGCCGATGGGCACGCCCAAAATAACGCGTCAGTAAACAGACGGAAAGACCTCGTATCCTCGTATTCCGCGACATAAGAAAGGCGGTAACGCCGACTGCCGTCAGTATGCTCGAGCTAGAAACCGACAGGACAACTAAACCAATTACGATCAGCCAAGGTAAACAGATGTATGAGCAACTAATGATTGACCACCGCATGTCAGAAACCCCATAAATTGCGAACGGAGACACGCAAAAGAAGAAAAGAAAGAAGAGCTACTGTCTTTACAATGTTCAAGCTTTTAATATTCACAAGCTGGTGGGAGTAAGTCCTACCAAAAAGCCAGCAGAAGGTTATTTCCACGCGGGTTCGTTGTGAACGAGAAAAGAACAGGTAGCAGCATTGAAAGGTGAACAGGGGACTGGTCAGGTTTACAGATAAAAAAACCAAAGACTCCTTATCGCACTTTAAAAAAGCTAGGAAGAAAAAGAGTGCAGGTTTGATAATACACCTGATAAATTTGCAAAGGTTGGCCATCTTAAGAAACAGAAGGAGCGGAGAGGAATTAAAGGCAGCTCCACGTGGCAGCCGAACGCCTGGTCTTCCAATGAGAAAAATATACATCTCCATCAAAATCAGTTCAAAATACGTATAGGTTTCTCTGAAAGTACACACCGTGGACGCTTTGGAGGGATCTTATGCTCAATGCCCAACCAGGGCCGCATGCCAAAGAGTAAAATCAGTCTTACTAGGTCAGACGATTCTGAATCACCCGGCCCATAATTTGCCGCGCCTGCCCGACTCAAGAGGCTGGCCAACATCGGAGTGAGGAAGACGGAGAGATTGACGCAAGTGTTGCGATCAGTGGACAAGTAAGTGGGACGCATCATCATCAGGAGGCTCTCCTGTGTGGGCACCAGGGGATCCAGCAAGCGCTCCAAGCCGGCGTGACTGGCTACAGCTGGTATCGGTCCCGGTAGCACAGCCAGACGCCACTTCTCGGCCTCCTGGGGACTGGCACCTAAACGTAGTCGAATTCGTTCGAGGAGATAGGACACACGTTCACCATGGTGAAGGACAACAGTGAAGGGGTTGCCAAAGCCACCGTAGTTGGGGTCACCACGAAAGAAGTGCCCACAAGCTACAACTAGAGACTTTACCATGGGACGGAGAATGGAGTGTGGGGAGGTCGGCGACGACCGTTTTACCAGTGGGGCACGAAGGATGAGTGGAGAGAGACTTAATGGAGAGGTGCAAGGGCACTTATTCTCATCATCATTTCCTGGCTCCGCAGCTTCTTCTACTTGTCTCTGAGCGTCTTCGGCTTCTGATGCAGCATCGAACACAGGCGCCGAAGATTGGCGGGTGGGCTTCCGATAATTCACCTGGAACTTGGGCATTTGATGGTCAGCGACAACGCTGGATGGAGGTTTCGTAGGCTTCTTAGCCACAGTGACAAACTGTTGAAGTTCAGCGGAAGCATCCTTGTCAGCAGGTGTGCAGACATCCTTTAGCTTCGGAGAGGTAGAGAAAGCGGGCGGAAATGGCGGTTCTGTCCGAGGCAGAACGAGACCGTCGGGGAAGATGGAATCACCCGCACGATCACCCTCAGGACTGCTAATAATCTTGAGACTCCCAAGATTATCCACCGGAGGACTAAGTAACTGAAATTGACACAAGCAATGGAAGGTTTGGGAAATTTAAACCCTTTAAGAATAACGGAAAGTAAAGTTCAGCAGATTACCCGCCGGCAACTAGCGTTGTAAGTTTAAGAGTTTAGTCTCCGAGTTGCCGAATTGTGCTCCTGTATATGGGTCTGCAAGTTCAGTCCGATCTTACGTCGTTACGGTAAAGATGACTTGTATGGCCAGGACACGGGAATGGGAACATCCCGCTCACTTAACACAGAGGGCCTTGTGGTTAATTCCTCATAGCAACCCTAATATAAAACTAAACTGTACCTTACTCGTAACCCTAGCGCTAACCTAAACTTAAAACCCACAGTTGACACGAACCCAAGCCTTGCCTCTTAACATAATCCTGACTCTAACCCTCACTTTAAACCTAACCAAAAACTTAACCCCAACCCTCACCTTAATCCAAAACCGGAATTTGGGCGCCAAATCACATATATCGCGCGTGGTTTCTAGTCCCGTGTCCTGATTAGGCGGCCATACAAGTCATCCTTATCGTCCTTAGGTCCACAAAGCTCAGGAGAAGACGGCCATAAAGAACTTAAGAAGGTCACACAGACACAGTCCGATGGAAAAGAGAGCCGCCAAAGCGATCAAGGCCGGAAGAGGCTCAACCACCCCCCATCGAGGCGGTGACTCATAATGCACGCAACTAAACTGACCACCAAGCAATTTTAAATGGCTGAGGCAGCGAACAAAGCCAATCGATCAGCCGAGACCGACAATCAGGTCAGGGCACGCCACAGTCCCATCCGAGTAATACGGCTGTCGATCCTATAGAAGTGTCAGATTAACAAACGTCTATCACTTTTGTCCAACTTCAGTAGGGACTGCTATCACAACAGTATAATCGAACAAGCGCTAATATGGTAGCCAATGATAACAAATAAATATGATCACTACAGAGCGACCGAAGCAGCTTCCGCATCGTGAAAATACAAAGTATGCCAATTAAAGAGAAAAGTTAACTGTATGGGAACTGTGGCTGTTATTTTAAACTGCAGAAAACTGCGACACTGAAACTGGGTGATGAATTCTGTCCCACTACTGCCATGTATGCCAAAGATGGTTTCACTCAGATTCTTCACTGGTTTGTGATGAGAAATGGGGAACAGCGAGGGAGGAACACCGAGACGTTTAGGCCATAGTACGTTGTACGTAGCAAAGCGGTGGATCTAAGTCGAGTTGGTCATACTGTTCTCCCTCACCCATAATGCCCTAGTGGCAAGTCTAAGTGAAGTTAAATTAAGACATCCAAGTTAACAGTACTGAAAAGCTCCGTCCAATGTGAGCCATACATGCAAGACTGCAGAGACTAATTCGTACAAAACGAAGGGATACAGACTTTATGACAAATATACTGCGATCAGGCCAACATTCGGATGGTTTGCGCCCAGCGATTAGAACAAGGTGCTTTGGGAAGACAATGCGGGTTATATGTCAAGCAGATGTCGCAAATTGTCACTGGCCATCCTTGTCGATTCCGACGGACAAACTATAAGAGCCTGCAGACTGAACACAGTGCCACCTGATTTCCAGTAAGCAGTTCAGAAGGAGAAGATGCGATCGCTGGAACAAGAAGTTTATTGGCCTGACGTTTCGGATTCCCTCTCAAAACCATCCACAGAGGCCTAGTCGCATCTTATGCCTCTATTATGCTTATCTGTAACCTTCTCCAAGGATGGGTTTGAGAATCAAAAAATTCATACCAATAAACATCTTGTTCAAGTGATCACAACTTCTCCTTCCGAACTGTACCATCTGTTTAACGATTGAAATCGATGATGTGTTCAGCCTTTTCCGTATCGATCAAAACAAAGAAGAGTAGGAGGCTTTACGTTTAGCGAGCAAACGAGTAAGTCTATCTAGAGCTCCTTTGAGCATGTTACCGACCAGGACCCTGTCAGCAAACATAATGGCATATTACTTACAGGAGGACATAGTTGACAGAATTGGTTGTATTGACGGTGGATGAATGATTATTGTCTTGCACGACACAGTGAAATATCGAAGGAGAAGGAACTGAGCAGTGCTATGCACTTAGTTTTCATTGAATCAGTCCCCAGAAAGAGTGTAGCAAATTGGCGATGAAATTACACGCGATAGAAGACTGATACACCTACTGTACACATGGTGGGTGTTGCTAGTTAATCTACACTGCAATTTTTCTCCACATTCCGCAGAGAAAAGCTTCATAAGAACAGAAAACCTTGTCACTGAGGGAAATTCACCAGGGATCATCAAGAGACAACGGCCAGGCAAAATTGATTTATTTCATATTCCACAGGCTTATGAAGCCTCTGGAATGACTACGGACGAGTGAAAATCCTGCGTGAAAGGCAAGCTGCAATCTCGGTGCACACATGTACATGTACACACAAATGAATGCATATTTTGGATTCATTTGCGTATCCGTATTCCTGCAGTACCGAAACAACGTGTCAAAGGACAACCAAAGGGTATGCTTCTGGAAATGCGACTGGAAGACGATTGAGTTTCGGGGGTATTAAAATAATGGGTAAGCTGCAAAATCTATGCAGATGCAATTTATAGGCTAGGTATCTAACATGTGTTCTAGCTTTTTTATTAAGTGGTTTAAGTGAAGGTTAGTCAATTTTACAGGCAAGCAATGGGTTGTATCTTAGGTAGAGCGAGAAAACAACTGACTACTTTAAGCACCCTGCTGATGTCTTCGTCGTTGCTAGCTTCATGCATGGAAAGCCTGTTGGGGTCGAAATCATCGGTGTCATCGTCCTCATCTTCATTTTCTTCATCCTCATCCACACCCTCATCCTCTTCTTCTTCTTCGTCTTCTTCTTCTTCTTCATCTTCTTCTTCCTCTTCATCAATGTCATTGTCCTCAATCTCACAATTCGCCAACTCTTCTGCATCCTCTTCGACATTTGCAACATCGCCCTCGCCATCGTCATCGTCCTCGTCGTCCTCATCGTCATCGTCATCATCTTCGTCATCATCTTCCTCTTCATTGTCTACTCCGCGTTCCCCGCTGAATCCTTGGCAAAGATTTTGCAGGGCATTCGAGTAGATGAAATTTGAAAGTTGATCTTCGGAGTTGGGAGTACTGGCCAAAGCTTGGGCTGCTTTTGTTATTGCCTCCACCGATGAGAGTGAAGTGCCCTCCGCGGTCTCGTAACGACTAGGAGACGTAGTCAGCCCATCAAAGAGCGCCGAACGTTCTTCGAAGGGTACAACTTCGATGCGAAGCAGACGGTTATCCTGGAGCTATGACAGGAAGTGCCAAACGAAGGAGTATAGGCAGGCAAAATAATAAATGGTAACTTTACGCAATTCGCTATGGGTGGGAAAAAGTTAAACTAACGAGCTTGGCCGGCAGCAAAGCGGCGATAAGAAGACTGTGACGGTATAAGGGATATAAACCAACACGCGGCGAATACTAAGCTACGGTAAAGACCACTTAGGGCAGTTAAAACCAAGTTACTCGCGACCAATTTATAAGCAAGCGAAAGACCACTGCTTGCAGTATTGAGCGCGGGGCGTTGACTCGCGCGCGGATTCGTTTAGTGAGGCTGACATGCACAGCATTTATCGTACACTCCACCCACGCACCTGGCTCCGACGGCAAGACGGTGTCAGAAAACCGCAGGCGGGCTAAGGCATAGTGGCTGACAAAGCTTAACAGCCCGTCTTCGCGTGACACATTCATGACCAGAATAAAGCAAGCTTAAACGAGATCAGCGGGCCCTAAAATGTGCGATACTGCGGTTGAACTTCAGTTCGGAGGAGAACAGAATTAGCCCGATAATTGGCGGCTTTCTAAGCCGCCGACTAGTTGTGCATCGTGATAAATGAAGACAGGCTAGACTTATTATAGCGAGAGATGCGCTGTTGAGCCAGTGCCAGTTTCATTCTCTCCCTCTACCATGCATAAGTGGTGCCCGAGCATGCCAGACACTGGCTGGTGCGACGTGAAGCCTACGCGTAAGTGTCATCATTTCCCCTCAGGCCGGCGCGGACTCTGCGCCACCTGCGCTGATTTAAGTGAAATTTATGAAATCTTGTTATTCAATCAATGAAACAGAGTAGCTTTGGCCAAGTGTGAGACTCGTATATGAGGGAACGCATTGATCGTGCAAGTGAAATATAGGTAAGTGAGATTACTACACGTTGCGAAATATTAAATTCAGTTAATATTAAATGCGATACTTCACCTGCTGTACGTACAAACCGAACTATTCTTTGAAAAAAAAACAACGTATCCGAAGTATTTGCTCAGCTTATATGACTAAAGTGGTTTCCAAAGCGGTGATCTTATTACCGGTTTCAGTCTCCACCAGACTGTGCCGGGTCGCTGGGGTTAGCAACGACGTAAAGTTTTTAGGCTGTGTAGCATTACCTACACAAAACCACGAGTGCTACGAAATCTAAAAACACCAGTACCCAATCCTACATCTGGGGGACACAGAAAGCAAACGTAGCACAATTTAGCCTCACGACATCCACTTCAGCGATTAAGAGGTTTTAATCAGTGGTGTGAGTCCGAAGATAACGAAGGAACTAAGGGGAAGACGGTACATTAACCTCCGCTTTCGCCGAATAGTGGAAAAAATCGTGTGGGTAGTAAAAATACGCCTTAAAATAAGGGACCAGCATAAACCATAAACGGGGACTGGTAGCATAATCATTGTGAGAAAGAACGCACTGGGAAAACTAGTACTACCTGAAGACTAGAAGCCAACCTCTCGGGTGCGTATTGTTGTAGTATCCACGAGTTTAGAGTTTCAAGGAGACGCAAAGGCTCCACAGTCTGCTCCTCTGGCGAGACACGAGCCTTTTCCCCCTCTCCGGGCCGCAGAGACTCATCGTGTGACTGTCGCTGAGGTTTCACCGGCAAAGGCGATAAGACACCGGCTTTCTCAAGTTCATGCCTTGCAATCTCTAAAATCTCACGAACAGTGCTTGTAAGTGGCACTACCAAGGTGAGACGCGCAACGTCACGCACACGCAGGGAGTCCACAAACAGGCAGCGCAACTGACACAGATTCTCTAAGGCTTGCAGTGGCATGGGGAGACGTTGGTAGTACAGTTGTACGGCAGAGGAAGAGGGTGATGCGGCCGAGTGTAGGTTCTTGTGGTGGCCGCCTGACGGCGGCAACCGCGGAACGCTGTTTTGTTGGAAGAGGCCACCTACTAAGGGCGTTGGAGCAGCTTTGCGCTGAACAGAGGCCTGTGATCTCTGCAGAAAAGCGGTAAAGGGTCGATTGCCAAACTCACCCAGGGCGAGCGTGTGGTGATTATGATGCAGATTGCAGCTGTTTCGCGCTGCCTGCGACAGATAGCAGGCCCTGAAGGGTGCCCAGGAATGCGGAGGGAATGGCGACAAACTCTTTGTCACCGGTGCCCAAATAGACGGGCTTGAAGAGCTGAATGAACTGGGGTTCAGTATTAAGGTGGGAAGCCAACAAATGAAGCAGATATCGGTAGGAATTCTTCAGAGAAAGACGAACGGTGAAGCTGGGCGACTTCCCTGACATGGTGGCGAAAAGAGCGTTAGAGGCAAATGAGGTCCTGTTAGCGAAGGGAATACCCGGCAGAAGGCAGTTGTCAGCCTTAGGTGGTAGAACAACAGCAAATTGTTTGAAATCAGCGGAGGAGTCAACTGGGGTGAGAAGGTTCCAGGGAAAGTGCAGTTCGCAGAACTCTACGGGGACGCGAGAGAGAAGTTCACGAAAGAAGTAAGGAACAAACTGATAACATGATTGCGCATTAACTGAGCGTGGCAGACGATGGAGATGCTTCAAATTCGTCTTTTTGCGAAGAGGAAAACAAGCGGCATTACCGGTAGGAACTGTCTTTTTCAATTTCAAATTTAAGTTATTTTTTGCACGCCGGAGAGTGATGTCACGCAAATGAAGTGACTTGGAAAACGGTCCGTACAATCGGTTATAAAAAAAGGTTGGTTTGGACCGGTAATGTGGTCGTTCAAGGCCGCGACGCCGAAACACTAAGCCGTTTTTGTTGTGAATTTTTTGACGCCTGACTGGAGGGTGACAGCGCCGATCCTCGCTAAGCGGCTTTACAGGGTTGGATATGCTTGACATCGTAGCGGGCGAAATAGCAACAGCATCACAAGTGACATCACCGTGCGAGTTTATTTCCCCAGCTGGGTGGGAGGCGGCTCGTTCAGAGGAAATGCTGGAGAGATCATCTGCTAGGATAATTTCGCCGGAGTGCAACAGCTCGGGGATGGCCTTAGAGGGCCCCGAAAGCGGTAAAACCTGGTAGACGAGGATAAGAGCATCGGGGCTGTCGCTGAAGCAGTTGCGAATTGGGTAGTCGAAATTTTTGAGCCGACGGAGTTCGCCCACCCTGACTTCTTCATAGAGGAGAAGAGGGGTCTCGGCAGAGGGCAATAAGGCTCGACGACATAGCTCAGGTAGTAGAGAGCGCAACGGGGCATCCAGACAGATGGTGATCCAACCGACGTAATTAAGTGTGCCAAGGGAGTGTAGGAGTGGCGAGACGCAATCGGATACCTCGGGGAACGTCGAGGCAGAAGGAAATGAGGGGAAACTTGGGGGTTGAAAGAATTTTAGGAAGATAAGGACATCACAGCTGGAATCAAATGGATCAAGTTCGGTAGAGAAGGGCTCTTCTGGGGAGACGGTCTGCACCCATACGGCCAGCATTCCTGAGGCGGGGATGAGGATTTCACCTGAGGGCTGTCGGGGAAACTTGGCGGAATTTACCGAACCGAGTCCACCTTTAGTTTGGTACGAATTGGCCAATGCAGTTAGGGCCGCCATGGGATCACCCTGTTCTGACTGAACATCAGCAGCGCTCAGAGGCCTAGGTTGTGGTTGTTCCAATGCATGTTGTCGCGGTGGCTGAGTAAAGGCGCACACGCGAATTGTGCCCGACCGCCTAGAATAGGAAGATTTAAAGGCAAAACGTTGAGGCAAAGACACCAAGCATTTGATGCATGATGGAAAAAAGACCTATATGAGCCCAGAAATGGTTGAAATTCAGTGTATGGAAAGCCAATATAGAGCCTACGATTTATAAGCAAATTTCTCCATCCATAAGAAAACTTAAGTCTCAAGAATACCCATTTTGCCAGAAAAATTTCAATGTACAGGCGATTCCATAACTGTAGGCTAAATTAGCTGTGAACTGGTTCGGTTAAAATTGACAGTTGGAGAAAAAACCTGAAAGAGCAGCGAAAACACCGAAGACCTTGTCGAGTCTGATAAAAAGGAGGGGAAACGCTAACCTTGGTTGAACGCGCCAGAGTCGAATTCGGCTAGCTCTCTCGCGTAAATGAACGGCTACAATTTGAAGCAGGTCATTGAGGGAGGCCGTTTTCGGGACATTTATTCGACGCGTGGACAAAGTCTCCAGGTCGCACAAATCAAAGCCCTATAACAAAATGATAGTTACAATGAAGCAAAAAGATGAACTTAAAAGTAAAGCCCAAAGGCTGTGAGAGACGAGGATATGAAGTTCCGAATATTTCCCAGCCTGCTTAAAAATGTTTTCTCACAACTTTTACATAATAGCTTGTAGTAACAAAAAAGAACGGTGGCAGGACATGTAGCCCTTGAAACGTAAAAACTCATGAGGAAAAGCGGTTCAAATTTTTATTGAAATTGACAGACACTTGCGAATAAAACAGCAAACGAAAACTCCGGAGCATAATGCGGTGGAACAAAAAAGGCTTGCTCACTTCCTATCGCTGGCGCATAACCGAAACACCGAGTACTATGCGGATGTACAGTTGACCGGGCAAGTGGTTGGGATTTTGGCATTTACTATGGGCGAGTCACTGACGTGAAGAAACCGCTCAAACCACAGGGAACCCCACTATAATACATGTATAACACACTAAGGGTGCAACAGGGCACAACCAACTATGTCAACCATGATGAACCAAGGTTTTCTTTTGCCGTGCAATATGATCAAGTGAGCTATATAGATATCTTTTCCCTGTGTGCCCTAAAAGCAAGCAAAGCCGATTATCGATTAACGACTCGTCCTTCATTCGTCACTGGACTTTGATTGGTTAATAACACCCTAGATGATTACGTCACTATAGGCTCAAAGGAATGCGTGCATTCCTATTGGCTGAAGGTGAGGAGGCAGAGATGGCTTTCGCGCGCGCTCTCCCACGTCATTTCCTGTTCTGTCAGTCCGTTGTGCGCACGCGAGATACCTGTTGACATTACTTTTCGTGTTTGTTATTTATTATTACCGTTTTCTGTTAACTTTCATAGCATGGCTATTGAATTCGTGGAGTGAAGAGAGGTAGTGAACGATTACATAGGTTAACTCCCCTAACCCATCCTTTACCCGTTGGTTTGTAGACCATTATGTCAGAAGACAACATCCCAAATGAAAACCAGCGTCCTCGAAGGACTATTAGGAATCCCCTAGACGAAGGCATACATGCACACGACATTCGGGACTCGGAATCCTCCACCGGTGACTCCATAGGCACCTTGCCTAGGGGCATTGCCCCTCCACGACACAGGCGGCACCATAGGTCGACTCGTAGGCGATACACTAGCCTTAAGAATGCAATTCGCTCGTTGATTCAAATTGATGCCCAGCAATCCCGGGACATACAGCAGTTGCTTATGGAGAATCAGGCGCACCGCTGTTGCTGCGCCTCTCGGCCTTTGACGTCTTCGTCAGGGCCTTTGTTTAAAAAGATAGAAAATGTTGCAGAGCTGGACAAATTCACCAGCTCCCTTTCAGACCAAACATATAAGCAACAGGTGGTAAGTTTCGAATCGCATTACGTATAATCCACCCGATCGTCCAGCTCGCCGACCTGAGTGAAGACACCGTCAGCGCCTTTGCTGACTGCGTCTTTACTGACCTGTTGGCTGCTGATATAACCTACCAGCTCGCATTTTGCGACCGAGAGCAAGGAAAACGGTCCTTTTTGGGTCCGACCAACATGGCCTGGTCCTCGGTAAGATAAGTATAAAATGTTCCTTTACATTATCCTATACAGACGTTTTCAGCCAATAGAACACTGAGAATAAATCGGACCGCCAGTAGTTGGAGAAAGC
Organism: Schistocephalus solidus; assembly: GCA_017591395.1. NCBI lineage: Eukaryota > Metazoa > Platyhelminthes > Cestoda > Diphyllobothriidea > Diphyllobothriidae > Schistocephalus > Schistocephalus solidus. The sequence continues at coordinate 148,074 of WEDG01007710.1, read as the reverse complement.
CTTCAAGAACGCGTTCCGAAAGGCCTACGACCGATTGCAGAAGCGTAGGGTGAAGGCCTCTGAACATGGTTAGTCACCATTATAAATTTTCATTAACCATGCACTCTCCTCTCCGTATTTGTACGCCGTACCCGAAGCCAGTCATTGTGGGCTAATGTGCGCGCCGTCATACGCTGACGCAAAAGGCCGCGCTCGGATTTACAGAGGAATATCGACTTTTCGCCCGGCGCAGCCGACTCACTCGCGTACACGGTGACATAGGCCAACAAGTTGGCTTGTCATGCCTGAGCGCGAATAACATAAAGTTAGCGGTTCTTGGTATAGGCGGTAAGTCTAACTGGAATAGACAGCATAGTGCATAAACCTCAGAAATGTCAATACGTTCCCCACTGACTTCCTTTAACGACTCCTTTAGCATAATCAACTTCAGTTACTTAATTAAATTAAATAACTGAGCTACTGTACGGTTAAGACAAATTGTAGAGGTTTCCCGCAGGCCAAATTGAAAGCTTTTTTAGTGATTATAGCACAGTAACTAAAGTAAATCAAGTAATTACGGTTATGTACATGTGCTTCGGTAACAGAGGCAACTTCCAGGCCTGGTAAGACTGCTTTTTAACATTTTACGCACAAACTTCAGTCAAGTTGAGTACTATGCATGTAACTTACATTGCATTAAATGACGTTCTGCTTGCTATCAATATAGTTCTGCTCTTTAATTTTAGATGACACGGCATACACTGCCAGTGGAATCAACATTCAGGCGCATCACCAAAACTGTTAAATGATCTTTTGAACCCACCTATGCCTGACAGTGACCTTTTATGTGCAGATTTGAACAGGTTTTTTGCTTTTCGGGATGATTTTATAAATTACTAAGGGGGAGGGGGAATAATGGGCTGGTTCTGTAGGATACAAGGTGGGGTCTGCTCGGTTAAAAAAATGAGATTCGAATTTATCGCCGCCGATTTTAGGTGTCGATTCTACTCAGAATCGATGGACAAACTCGGCATAGAATCGGCGTAGAGGATTCTAGACCCCTGAGTCGATTGAGCTTGGATTCGGATCCAAATTGTTATTGGGGTACTTGCTTTAGGTGGTGCGTTCGCCTCCAAACGACAGAAGGGGTCTCCCAGATGACGGATTTTCGGACAGACCCCAAGGGACCCAGTCTATTGCATGTAAGGGAAGTATGATAGTGCTGGTATATCACTATTAATGGATGACTTTCATCATACGTCTTTGAAAAGCCCAATTTGTGACTATCGCTACTGAATACCTTACCCTACGGTACTACCCACAGGTACTAATTAAAAACATGGACACGAGCTGTCCACCGATTTTGCGCCACTGTATGACGAAGATGCAAAGGGACTTGTGCTCATCAGTGGTTACCCCGGCATTCCTATGTGCTGTCTGGCATATGAGCTCCAGTTTCAATGCTGCCCTTTTAGGTTCCTCGAAGATTAATGCTATTGGTAGGTAAGCGACTCGATTTAGATACTAAATAAAGGTTTGTTTACAGGCTACTAATTTAAATATAGTAGACGCTCATGGTTACATAAAAGTAGACCGAAAATAAACCCAAAAGACGCAGACAGGCATTCAAGGAGCATTCCGTAACCGTTGAGACCTCGAGGAGATATTCACGATGTAAATGACTTGGAGGTTGACCAGCATTGATAGTACCTACTATTTAATTTAATTTCTGAGAACTCGGCACGTCCACGGGTGGTCGGTTGGGTTAGTCTGGCCGGTTGACAATCGCGGATAAGCAGCCGTAGTGTTGTAGGTGCGTAGTGGGTTGCGGTGTGGCACACTGAGCGGTCCAGCGAACTGAAGACAACGGCACCATGGCACGGCGACCGTGAACCGCCTGTAAAAATGTTAGGATCCTACTGACAGTTGGACCCTCGATTTCGACGAGGTCTACCGTGCGTTCCCCAGCATAGGTGACTTGCGCGTGGGTTAGTTTTAAGTGAGAGTAGATTTTCGCTACAGCTACCTCACTCTCTTCCGTCTGTGCCCGGGATCAAGACAGAGTCATGAAGACCGGAGGCGGGGTCGGAAGCAGGTGGCGTGTCCTACCACAACGCTACAGGTAGGTGGAAACATGTCCAAGCTAAAATGAAGAGTCCGGGCAGATAGTTGAAACGTGCCTATATCGAAAATCCCTGACAATCAAGGCGAGCATGATCAGTCGTAATTAAGGTCGTGCCAAGCAAGCACTAGACAGCTCACAGTGAACAAAAGTTAAAGAATACATAGCCAAGATGGATTTTACGAACACTCCCCGAATTGCGCTTCATGTTTTCTATACAAAATATTCAATTTTCACGGAAACTGTCGCCATATTAACCAGTACAGATTATTGAATCGCGCTGAGTTTGACAGAGGAGACTCCGATTTCACCTCATGAAAAGAGCAGAGCTAGTATGGCTGCAGAATAATTTAGCTTCACTGATGAGGTAGTGTTGATTTGATTTGATTCCATGGATGACTCATCAATCAACGCTCAATTGCGAGTAATAAAAGAAATGATTTCTTAATAACATATTAGGAGTGTAGTGTTTCTGGATGACTGGTTTCAACCTCAAAAATGGAAAAGTCAGAACTAGTACTGTTGCATTTTTGCATGCTCTTGGCGTTGAGAATAAGCAGAGGACGATGAAATCTGTGGGGTAATGCATGTTGGGATGCAAGACAGATTGGAGTGCGTGTTAGAATGAAAAACGTTAGACTTGCCAGGTTGAACAGCATAGTTGAATGATATTTTAAACTCGGCTTTAGTAGACCCAAATGGGATTTCCACAATAAGTGAAAGAAGTTGTTGTTGTGGTGGTGGGACCAGGAACCCGTTAAAGTTGGAATTTCAACATGTTTAACACACGTTTTGAGAAAAATAATATCTCTTGTAAGGCGAATTCCGCTTTAGAAAGTCATCTTGAAATCCAATTTAGAGAACAATGTACTCACCTGCCAACCATAGAAATCTTCCTCTAGGACCACGAGGACACAGGTGTATAGATGAGACTCAGCTTTCGCTCGCCTGTGGTCTGCCTCGATCAGACGTTCCTCCTCCAGACGACCGATCAGGGACTCGGGTATATCGGCAGTAGATAAAGGTCGCAGGACGGTTGGAATAGCAGATCGGCGAATATAGACAAGCATGTAGGCATTTGTGCAGTGTTTGAACATGTAGCCATGCTCACTATCAGTGCCGCCGTAGTTCTATATGAAAGGGAAATGAAACGTTGAACGACTAAACCGATGAGGCTAGTGGTTGGAACATGAGATGTTAACTTTTGAGCGAACTTTGAGTTTTTTAGTGTGATTCCTTGAGTTTCCTGCGCAAGACTACTTGTGACAAACTCGGCAGGATGAATGCGAATGAGGACGTCACGTAAGAAGAGCACAAATTCATCGGACTGAATTCGCCGGCCTTCGAGGTCTATGAGAAATTTGGATAATGAGCAGACTAAGGCAGTCGAATGGTTTTGGAGGCATGTCATTTTCGAGTACATACATTTTGCCGAATTGTAGGTGGGGCTGCCTTTTAGGGCAATGATTGGCCACCGGCACAGAGAGCCCTGCTCAGTCACCTCCGGACTGGTATTTGATTGACCCTTACCCCCCTATAACTGTTGTTTGTTGTTTTACTGCCACTTTTATCGCTGACGATAAACTCCAGTAAGAGGTCAAAAGCTCAGACGAATAAAGCCATGATTCCGACTTCATCATCATCTTCTTCCTCCTTCTTTTGAACTACAGTCTCACCATGAGCTGCTTTGCATGATCGAAAGGAAGACATCCTTATCGAAGACAGCCAAGAACAATCACAACGTCCGTCAAAAGGGCAAACAAATATAGTATAATGCTTTATGGCATTTTATAGTGCCACCCCCGCCAAAGGGATCGCAAATGAGTCTCAAACACTTATACAGAAATCAGCTTTTGATCGATGGGTAAAAGATCATTGATTATCATCGTTTAAAGATTGATAATGCAGTCAACTGCTAAAGGTAACCAATATTTTCCAAAAACGTCGACAGTTAGCCTCCAATATGCATACCAACTTTCGAAGTGAACCCAGAAAGGTTCAGTCCAAAGGATTTACTTCAAGTAAGCGCACCTATTTTTGACGAGATTAAAAAAGCCAAAAGAATTTGTCTTCTGAAGTTTTGTGCTGGAAACGTCATGTCATTAAATGAAGCTTGAACGGGCATGATTTTTATCAGAACTAAGCAACAGATGCAGAAATGTAAAAGTGCGATTGTCATTCGGGTTTAGGAAACAAAAATTTAATAAGGACTTACAAATAACGTTGAAACCCAGCGGAGATGCTATGTTTTCAAACGTACCCTACCGCCCAAGGAATGCACAACCAGAAAGAGGCACTGAGCTGCAAGCAAAGAAGTTATAAAGGAGGTCGTAGGTGCTCACCATATTTATGGCCTCTTTGCGAGTTGACCTGGAGACGACATCATCATCGAATTTGTACCAAGTATTGTCGCCACGGGGGTTGATGTAAGCAACGTAGTGGCCTCCATGATTGTCTCCTGAGTGCACGAGAACAGCGTGCAAGATGTATACGCTAGGTTCGGGATGCCGGAGGAAGCGATTCAGACAGAGGCGATATGGAAATTCGAAGCGGTCATTGACTTTAACGTTTGCATTTGCTATGCAGTCATACTGAAAACGCATTAGTTGGAGGTAAAGAACTGGAGGAAACTGGGTGAATATCACGCCCTTCTCCGCCTCCTGCAGGCCAAATTCCCCGGCGTCATACTTATTATCCCCATCAAGAGTTTCCACTGTGATGTATTCCTACATGAAAAAAAACGTAAAGATAAATGCTGCACGAAAAACCTCGCCGAAAGTCGAGACGAGAGACAGAAAAAAGAGTGTTGTAAAAACGGACGGAACGACAGTAAGTCTTGCTTTTCTTATAGCATCAAGGATTGCCTCGGACGACGCATGGGGCAATCAAAACTTCCACTATTCCACGTAGTAGTGAACGTTGATTATGTTCAAATCCAATTTAGTCAGGCGAATGATTAATGACAATCGGGTTCGTCAGTCGGAAACGATGACGACCACCAGCACCCCTATTATTTGTGACGTTGATCGGATTATAGTGCAGGAGGCTTGGACAGCATTGATCTTCGCCACAAGCACACTATGCATCAGTGTCAAAGACTGCAGATGAGCTTTGATACAGTAACTAGTCGGATATGCTAGCCTCGACCACGTCGGTCACAACTCAGCTGCCTCTATTCTATTTTCAGTTAGCGGCGGTCGAACAGCTATAGGTGGGATAAAGGGGTTTCTATCTTGGGTGGGAAAGGAAGAGGGGGGTCAGTGTGCAGGAAGCAGTAGGTTGCATTACTTGCCTCATGCAGCTGGTGACTGTTCCTTGCGGCCCGCAACTATCACCCAACTCTCGTCTGTGGTTTTCCGAAGCTAGGATCGGCATAGCGACAACAGTTCGGGAGGGGGGGGGAATTAGAGTACCTGGTGTTGAGTATCCCATACTCGGTAATTCTGCTGCCCTGCCCAGCCCTCCTCCTAATTTCCACAAGTCCTCCGAAGAAGACCTGCAGTTTCGTAGGCTGCCCAGACTAAGGTCCATCTTTCCCCGAAAAGCCGTGACCCATACTGGAGTTTAGCAGCCATCTAAGATGTTTACGTAGTCTTATTTAGGGGTAGAGCTGCTTGTTCCATCGCAAGAGCCAAGCGAAGGCCAAAAAGTGGCCTAAGAAAATTTGAGGATCACGTCATCTGCATGCTGACCATGGCTTGCAGATGTGAAACTCGCGGTCGAAATACCCTCGTCCTTATCCTCTCCCCCCGACAGGTCGCAAGAGTGATTCAAATGACTCTTGCAACCGGTAAAAGCATTCTCTTGTAAAGACTCTCCGGAGCAAACGGCTGGAAGGAACAACAGCGCTTATCGCTCGGGAATTGGCGCGAAACAAGGTGGACATCTCTACTCAGCGAGATTCGATTCTTTGAACAGGGCGGCTGGAAGTGGGTGCTGGCTACACCTTCTTCTACAGTGGCCGAACGACGGCAGAGCGACGCAACGATGGTGCCACATTCGCCATCCGGAAACACTACCCGGTATGCCGCTGGGGATCCAAGACCGCCCTATGAGCCTGGGCATTCCCCTTCGAAGTACTAACTTCGTCACTGTCCGTATCGCCTAAGCTCCCTTAATGACGATCCTCTGAGGTTCTACGAGGATCTGCACGATCTCCTTGCAACTATGGCGCAGGTGGACAAGCTGGCTGTTCTTGGTGACTTTAATGCCCACGTCAGTATAGACGACAGTTACTGGGAACGAGTGGTCGGTCCTCATAATCTCGGTGATTGTAACGATAATGGCCTCCTACTTATCCTGCAAACCTGCGCAGAACACCATCTCCTCACCAGCGTCTCCTTCCGCCTTTCGAAGCGGGAGGTAACCAGTAGCAACTTCCGATCAACGCGCTGGCATCTCCTGAAGGTTCTCGTCCGCAGGCGAGATCGACGGAACAGACCAGTGACTAGAGCGATCTACGGCGTTGATGGCTGGATAGCTTGCCACCTCGTAGTCTCCTAGATGAGACAAGCAGTGCAACCAAGTAAAGGCCCATAAGGTAAGCGACCAAGAGGTAATTCGAATACTGTTCTGTTGAATATGTCTGCTCACAGTTCAAATCTTAGTAATCGATTGGCCTAGTGCCTAGAAGACCTGCAGGCTCCGGATCACAACACCACCGTAGACACCTTGGGGTCAAATGGGAACACAATCCACCTCGCCGCCATGGATGTCATTGGTCACCTACGTAGTCAGTACCAGGACTGATTTAACGACAATGACGTAGAAATCACTCAACTACTATCCGGGTAGAATAGGCTATACAAAGCCTACCTCAACTGCCGTATCTAGGCAAACAAAGCGCCCTTCTTCAGATGTCGCGCATGGTGCAACAGCGACTACGGGAGATGCAAAATCTCAGATTGCTATCAAGGCCGAAGTAATCCAAGGATGTGGGATCACAATGAAACTAAGAATTTCTTCGCCTTCGTCAAGTTGGCCTACGGCCCACATACCAAAGGAACCGCGCCACTGCTCAGCTCCAACGGGATATCAGTTGTCGCGAAAAAATTCCAAATGTGCTGATTTGCGCGTTTTATGGGGATTTTAATAAGAAACATGACATTGGACGATACTTATGGATCTCTCGCAAAAGGTACCCCTGAAAACAACGGAAGTGTCAACGACCAGAAGAAAAACCCAGGCCAATAAATCCGTCAACTTAATCAATTCGGACGCCGGTTCAGTAACACAACTGGCTATGATCTCACCATATTCAACGCACCATAATTAGTTGATTGCTGAAAAATTGAAATATGACGTTCGTTCATGACCTAGCATCGATCTTAAAATGACTGTAGATAAAAAGACTGACCTCAAAGGCCTCATAGATCGTTCGGTTGCCTTTCACTTTGAGCTGAATATCATAAAAATTTTCTTCACGCTTTGACTCATAGGGCACATGCTTGCAGCGGATGTACGAGAGCATCTTGCCCCGAAATAGACTCGGTATCGTGTCCTCTACCGAGGTTCCTTTCATCTTGTTTTCAATATTATCCAACAAGACCCGACAGAGCTCCTGCGCATCATGCTGCATGAAAGAGTCCAGGCTCTCCCACCCAAAACTGCGCGTGAGTTTTTTAGTGCCGACAGCGCGGTTGCTAAACTGCAGTTCATAGAAAACCCGCTGTAGAGCAAGTGGAATGCTGGTGCTTGCGTCGTCGCTTTCTGTAGGCATTAAGAAGACGGCTCTGCGAAGTTCATTTGTGAAGAAAAGCGCCTGAAGCAGGGAATTCATGTAGCAGGTTGCACCCTGATTTCGCAAACCGACAAAGCCTGTAAAGCGTTTAGAGTCCCAGTCAACGCCGTGTGGGGCGTCGGCGTACACGTGGGCTTGTAAGACCAATGTGTCATAGACACCATCCCTAGCGACAACTGCGTCCGCAGCGTTGTGGCTTTCAGTCAGCTCAACGTCAGAGAGAGACTGTCGTTCATTAGTTTCGCAGTCCATTGAACTACCCGTCTCTGTCATGGAAGCCGACCGAACCCGACGTTTTTGCGTACTGGACCCGTGTCGAGAGGTTGAGTAAGGAGTGGGGGAAGAGGATGTAGAAGAGGATGGGCGTGGGGGTAAGACGAGGCCGCGGCTGGGATCCATGAGATCAGACCAGTTGATGAAACAGGAGAAACCCCAGTCATTCTCCTTGAAAAAGAAGGTGTGATCAATGTGCTTCGTTAGGTTCTCCGCACCCGGCTTTTGCGCGACGATTGTCAGCTTGGCTCTAGCATGGCAATGCCATGAAGGTGAATTTGAGTCACCGTTGCACTGGAGGAAGAAACCGAGGGACTTGTTGTTACCGGGGCCGTTGGCGGTGGAAACTGGGTTTGGATTGTTGCGCAGAAGGAAAAGAATCCGCCAAGGAAGGCAGCGAATTGTTGTCGGTGTGGGGCTGAGCAACTTGACAAAGGAAGCAAAAGTGATAGGCGAATAGATAAACTACCCAGCGGTATGTTAATGACTATCTCAGCGCACAATTTAGCCCATATCCACCTGCGTTACGGGCAGTTAGTATTTCCGTGTCCTGCTGGGGGGAGAGGGGAGGGGCATATAAAGGCCCCCTACTTAACTAATTTAGTTTTAATGTTCCTGACCTGGCCTACATACGCATCAGTATGATGGACTGGAATACGTTGTAATAAACCATTATATGTTTGACAGTAGCAGATTGTAGTTCGAGCTCGGATCCTCGAACGGATATACGAAAACATTGGACATACGAGATGGTAAGAAAGAAATGAAAAAATGGTTAGGGGGAGCATAGTTCCTAAAATATTGGCTATTGAAAAACAGTTTAACTTTTGAACTTCGAATCTATTTTTGAGTTTCTTAATGAGCGAGGTAGTGGGTCAAATGACTTGGCCAATGCAAGTAAAATCTGCATCCGCAGCTTCTAATACGTTCAACAAATGTCCTGCCTTATCAACCAAGATAATTCGAAATTCATTTTAAAGGCCCCTTCCTCCCTGTATAATTTTAACTGAACGCATATGACTATTGTCCTGCCTGTTTTGACGCACTAGAATGTTTTACAGTGCAACTATTCGGTCCTTCTATGAGCAAAGCAATAAGTTAGTCACGCAATGAAAGTAAGGCTACTGTAAACCCCCATTGTACGCCAATTGATAGGATTGAAAGTCTATCATTGACATTGCAGGATGCTGCGCAGGTATTCAGAGAATGCAATTTTATAGTTTATGCGCAATTACAAATATGCCACTTTACTCTGAGAGGTTAAACAGCCCCCAGGGCGAGGATTCAACGGTTTTTTTAAACTGTCGGTGTAACTCATAAACTTAATAAATGAGGAGACGGATATGACTGTTAAAATCTTTCATGTCCCTGATAAAAGACACGGCAGAAACAGACATCACAGAAGACTGAAGTTTTGGATATATGTTATTCGCTAGAACATGTTGCAACCACTACTATTACTACTACCATTATTAGTATCATTATTACTACTACTAATACTACTATTGCTTCAAATATCTAATGGGGAAGAGAAGGTTGCGACAGGAATGGAATGATTAAGTGGCACAAATAAGGATCAACCATCGCATGTTATTCAGGAACCGCGGTCGACAGTTTGCCCTTGACACGGAAGTTCGGGAAGGTCAAAGTGAAAACTGTACAATAAGGAAGCGTCCAGCTTGTCAGAAACCAGTTCTTATTTTCGAAGGACCGTTTGGCGAACATTAATATGAGCCGGAACATTTCGGAACATACCCTTTCGGATAACGGAAAATTTTGTTTTGTTTTTTTGTTTTCATGAATATCAGGTGAATGCAGGGTTGAGAGATCACATTGTTTTCGGAAAAATAAGAGCAGATTCAGATCGGTAAACCGCACACTATCATCATATTCTCGATCGCAACACACAAAATAAGGGACCCGTGGACAAAGGTAGAGCATTCGACTCAATCACTAAAGGTCGCAGGTTCAAATTCCAGGTGGTCCACGCTTTTGATTGGGTATGACTGGCTAATGACGACTAATAAGCGAGAAATGGCTATTACGGTCTCCCCCTATCTTCGTCAGTTCCACTTTATCAACATATGCTACACGTTGCTATGCAACCGCCTGCGAGGGCTCTAAGGTGCGCTACGGAGCACAACGGAACATACATGTTCCTTAAGCAGATCGGTGAGCCGCATACTATCATCATATTCCCGATCGCAACCGACAAAACAACGAGCTCATAGCGCAGTGGGTGTGCTGTAGGGGGTACTAGTTAGGGGGTAGCACCACACAGATAGCATTTGGTCGCTCCATTTGTCTCGTACAGGTGGTGAATGCTCCTGTGTCCGCCTCTAACTGGTACCCAACTCTCACCTGTGGCTCCTCGAAGTTGGGTTCTTCCCAGCGGTCACACCCTGGGCAACCGTCACGACCGGCGGGCTAATCTAGGTGAGGGTCTCCGGTGTTGTGTGCCTCCACACCCGGTATGCTTGACTCCCGAACTTTCCACCTCCCCTCTCAAAAATTCCTATGGTGGGGGCGACAGCAACCCCGTAGGCGGCCCAGGCTAACTCGGGTCGTTCTCTCACTAAAACAAAACCATGACACATAGTGGAGTTCGGCAGCCTTCTGGGATATCCGAGCAGCCCTATTTAGGGATAGCACTGCTTGCCTCCTCGCGGAGGAAGGGGCTAGAAAAGGTGCCCTAAACAAATGCTGGTTATCACGTCTTCTGCAGCCGGCCGCGGCTCGCAGATCGCAAAATACGCGGTCGTAAAACTCAAACAAACAACAATAACCCCCGTCCAATCCCCTCGCCATACCCTCCAGGCTGCTCGGGTGAGTCCACTCACACTGGCAGCCTGGAATGTTCGTTCCCGTTTAGAAAATCCTAGGAGCAACCGGCCGGAACGGAGGACGGCACTAGTCGCTCGGGAACTGGCACGCTACAAGGTGGACATTGCTGCTCTCAGCGAGACCCATTTTCTGAGCAGGGTCAGATGGAGGAGGTGGGTGCCGGCTACACCTTCTTCTGGAGCGGCCGGCTAAAGGCGGGGCGACGCGACGCTGGTGTCGCCTTTGCCATCCGGAACGACATCGTGAGACGTCTGCCCAGTCTGTCGCAGGGTATCAATGATCGCCTGATGAGCCTCCGCCTGCGTCTTCGGGGAGACCAGTTCGCCAACATCATCAGCGCCTACGTTCCTCCAATGACGAGCTATGATGCGGCGAAGGACAAATTCTACGAGGACCTGCACACCCTGCTGGCGACTGTGCCGAAACAGGACAAGTTAATTGTCCTTGGTAACTTCAACGCCCGAGTCGGGACGGACCACGCTGTCTGGCAGGGAGTGCTGGATCCCCACGGTCTCGGTAGCTGTAACGATAATGGCCTCCTTCTTCTGAAAACGTGTGTGGAACACCGTCTGCTGCGGACCAACACCTTTTTCCGCCTTCCGGCGCAGGAGAAGGCCACGTGCATGCACCCTCGGTCGCGGCACTGGCAGCTGCTGAACTATGTTCTCGTCCGGAGGCGAGATCGACTGAACGTGCTGGTAACCAAGGCGATCCGCGATGCCGATGGTTGGACAGATCACCGCCTCGTCATCTCCCAGATGAGGCTCCAACTGCAACCCCGACGAAGGCCCCAAGGTAAGCGGCTACCAGGTAAGTTAAATACTCTTTTGTTAAATTTGCCTGCTCACTGTTTTGATTTCAGCAACCAAATAACCGAGAAACTTGAGAACCTGCATGCTCCAGATAATAACGCCACCATGGAGGCACAATGGTCTCGACTGCGAAAGGACATCCAGTCTACCGCCCTCGAACGCGCACGCCGTCAACACCAGGGCTAGTTTGACAACAATGACGCCGACATCAGCACCGTACTCGCGGAGAAGAATGACTACACAAAGCCTACATGAACCTTCGGACTGACGCCACTAAAGCAGCCTTCATCAGATGCCGGCGCCTTGTACGGCAACGGCTGCAGAAGATGCAGGACGCCTGGATGATCCGAAAGGCTGAGAAAATCCAGGGGTATGCAGACCACAATGAAATCAAAAACTTTTTCAAAGCCACCAAGGCCATCTACGGCCCCTGCATCAAGGGAACTGCACCGCTGCTCAGCACTGTCGGCACAGAGAAATCCCAAATTCTGAAGCGCTGGGCCGAGCACTTCAGAAGTGTCCTTAATTGCTCATCAGCCATCTCCGATGCTACCATTGACCGACTCCCTCACGTAGACACGAAAAATGACCTGGATTTGCCGCCTTCCCTACTAGAAACTATCAGGTTCGTGTAACAGTTTTCTAGCGGGAAAGCACCGGGATCCAACGCAATCCCATCGGAAGTCTACAAGCACGGCGGGCCCCAGCTCATGGTGGAACTCACAAAACTCTTTCAGGAGATGTGGCACCAAGGACAAGTGCCTCACGATTCCAAAGACGCGACTATTGTCCATCTCTACCAGCGGAAGAGGAATCGGCAACTCTGTGATAACCACAGAGGCATCTCGTTGCTAAATATCACCGAGAATATCTTCGCCCGTATCCTTCTCAATCGTCTGAAATGTCATCTAGAGCAGGGACTGCTCCCAGAAAGGCAATGTAGCTTCCGACGACACGGCGGAACAACCGAAATGATATTCAAGGCCGGCATCTACAAGCGCCAGGAGATGCGAACCCACCTCTACAATACCTTTATGGATCTGACTAAAGCCTTTGACACGGTGAATCGCGACGGACTGAGGAAGGTCATGCAGAAATTAGGCTGTCCTGAGCGGTAAACGCACATGGTGCGTCAGCTTCCTGACGGGATGATGGCGCGCGTCACGGACAACGGGACGGTATCCGAAGCATTCGCAGTGACCAACGGAATGAAGCAGGGCTGGGTACTGGCTCCTACCCTCTTCAGTCTCATGTTCTCCGCTATGCTGATGGACGCCTATCGCGATGAGAGCCCTGGGTTCCGCATCACCTACAGAACTGACGGGCACCTTCTCAACAGTCGGCGTATGCAGGCCCCAACGCAGGTGTCAACGAATACAGTCCATGACTTGCTCTTTGCGGACGACTGTGCCCTTAACACCGTGACGGAGGACGACATGCAAAGGAGCATGGACATGTTCGCCGTAGGCTGCGCCGATTAACGATTAAAAATCAGTAGATTCAAAAAGGTGGTCATGCACCAACCACCATCCAGCGCGTATAACAATGTTCGCCTAAACAATGTCAACGGCGCTCAACTCAAAAATGTGGAAATCTTTGCTTAACTGGGAAGCACGCTGTCACGCAACACGAGAATAGACGAGGTTGCTCAAAGGATCTCCAAAGCCAGTCAGGCCTTCGGCCGGCTGCAGGCCTCAGTGTGGAATCGTCACGGTATTAACTTGAACACCAAACTAAAGATGTACAAGGCCGTCTACTCAAGCCAAGCCAGGAAGCTGAATCACTTCCATCTCAGCTGCCTCTGTCACCAGAGCCCCGGATCAACACCGCCAATGCCCAGGCCCTTCTAACATGCCCGCGCTGTCAACGCATCTTCCGCACGCGAATCGGCCTGGCCGGAAACCTTCGAACGCAATGCACCAACAATCCGAAAATTCCAACTTCTACGTCAAATTCTGTCAACCCTCCTTCGGACTCCCCCACCCTCACTCCTGGCATCAACTCCATTACTCCCACCATCATAGAGACCACATCCCAAAACGCATCACCTGTTACCTCCACCACCACCACCAGCGATTAGAACTCTCTATTAAACTGTCCTCATTGTGGCCGCACATTCAACTCACACATCGGCCTGGTCGGTCGCTTGCGAATCCATCGTACAGAGACTGATGAACAAGTGCCTGGAGCACCAAAACACAGAAGAGATCACCGCCTTCACTTCCCTCACTGTCCTCGCGCATTCACTCATCGCCTAGGCATATTCGGTCACCTGCGCATCCATGACAGCGGAATTCACTGCAATGCCGACAACACCGATACCCCATGCACACCCTTCGCTGCTGAAATTCTTACCGCCATTGCCACCCCCACTACCATGAATGGCATCCCCCAGCCTCTTCCGATTTCTCCTGCCCACATTGCGCCCACAACTTCAACTCACGGATGGGCCTGGTCGGTGACCTGCGAATCCATCGCACGGAGGCTGGTAAACAAGTGCCTGGGGCTCCAACCTACAGTCGACGCGTCCGCCTACACTGCTCCCGCACATTTACACACCGCATGGGCCTATTAGGACACGAGCGCCTTTACGACAACCTGCGGTAAACCACCGGAGGCTAAGCCACATCAGCGCACACTAACTACACCAATACATAGACAACACCCTCACTATCATCATGTACCTGAGAATATCACGGTCTCCTAGAAACCGTGGCTTGGAAGGCTGCCAATCTGACGCTTTCACCAGACTACGACGTCAGCTGAGTGTATGGGCTGTGAGTGTCGAGTGGCTGAACAGTGGATTGAGAGTCAGACGGCGATGGCTCCTCCATATCCCCTGACTTAGTGAATCATGGTGTGTGCTTTATGGGGGGCCAGGTCGTGCTGTGGCGCGCGAAGACGGGTACGCCGACCCGTAAGCCAATGCGCTTATTCCCCCATCAGATAACTGACCGGCTCGCACGGTGGTCTGTTTGTGGGGGTGAGGGAGAGAGTAAATTCGACAACACAGCGCATTTTCCTCACTACAAACAAGCTGACACGCTTGAAACTATCACAGTGCGCTAAAAGCCGTGGCTTGGAAGGTTGCCAACTGACGGGATAACTCAGACCGCATGGTCAGCCCAGTGTGTGTTTTGTGTGGCGACCGAATGGCGGACTGAGAGTAGGCTGCAATGGCTCCTTCTTAAAGAGGCCTTTATAGCACTACCACTCCGTGGGATCTGAGCCAGGTATAGTGGCACGCCCAGAGACGGCTCCGGTCGCGTCAGCCACTTGCGCCTTCTGCCGTCTCCAGTCTTATTGACTCGGTAGGAACCGGGTTCAGGTGGAGGAGGAGGAGAGTGCGGTATCGATAAGCACCGTGGGTTAGAAGGGTGCCAACTGAAAATTGCACTCAGACATCGGAGTCAGTCCAATGTGTGTTGTGTGGAGGGGCTGACTGGTGGTCTGAGAGTCAGGCTGCGATGGCTCCTTCTTAACGTGACCTCTGAATATCTCACACATGTGAGATGTAATCCGTTTAACCCCCTGTTGTGTGAAATCCTGTTGCTTGTGTTTGGGGGGCCGGGTCGTGTAGGTAGTACACGTAGACGAGGTCACCAGCAGCTACGCCCACTTCCACATCAGACAACTGACCGGCTCGGACGGTGGTCTGACTGTGGGGGTGGGGGAGAGAGCGAGGTCGACAGCTCAGAGCATTTCCTCAATATAAATAATCTGACGCGCTTGAAACTGCCAAGGTGCGTTAAAAGCCGTGGCTTGGAAGGTTGCCAACTGACGGGATAAGTCGGACCGCGTGGTCAGCCAAATGTGTGTTTTGTGTGGAGTGGCTGACTGGCGGACTGAGAGTGAGACTGCAATGGCTCCCTCTTAATGTGACCTTTATGGCACTCCCACTCCGTGGGAGCGCATGGTTGACCTCGTCAAAATCGACGGTCGAACTCCCGTGTGTGGGTTTAAATATAACATCTGCGATGGAGTGAAGTCGCGAAAGTCGACGCGAGATAAAGAGAAGGATTACTGCTTCATCTCCGACTGAAGTACTTAGGGTCATTATTACCAAATCAATTTTTATTAACCGTCGTCTAACTTGTTTTCATTACTTACCTGTTGCGATTAGGTGAAGCGAAACCAGAAGCCGTCAAATATGAAATTAAGCTCATGACATGATACTTGAATCAGCTCACTGTTAAATCAAAAGGATTCTGATTCAACAAGGGGCACTGAAAGGGCGGGAAATATAAACACTTACCTTAACTTCACCGGAAGATGGGTCCTAAGAGGGTTTTATAGTTTATTTCAACGAATCGGATAACCTACGTGATCATTAAATCGACTTATGTTCGCAATACGGAATTCTAATTTTCCTGATGGTCGGGCCTCGTCTTCTTCATCCGAAGACTCTGGGGCCAAGTCATCGCTGTCGGTGGGGATGAGTGGACTGGTACCAGGAGATTTTGGAGACTTGGACGGATCGCCATCAACAGGGACAATGTTCGAACGAGGCGACCTTTGACCATGGCATTTCTACACCACATAATGGAAGGTAATTATGTTACAAGATAAAGCATTACCTCGGTAGAGAGCAGAAGTTTGCGCCGTTTGGGTGTAACCTTCTGATCCTCGATAGTCTCTTCCTGTTTGGTTATTGGCATCTCAATGCAGTTAAAAGTGAATACGCACCAGGACGCAGACGTTCATTATCTTAACATCAACAAGAAATAACCCAACCAAGAGAGGAAATGAGAGACGAATAGTTGTGACGTTGTAAGAATTAAAGAGTAAGATTTATTTCGTTTAGAAGGAATATTCAAAACAGGAAAACTTGGCTAATTTATGTTGACATCCAGCAAGTGTAAGAAAGTGAGTAAGAAAATTGACTGCGTTTACAGTGACATGCTAGACGGGGGACGAAAGTTACAAGGAATACTTCCGGCTGTCTGCCCACATATACCATAGGGCATCATACCTCACCAGTATGATAAAGGCTCGAGTGTGTGTGCGTCGTTATCTATCCCGAAGAGGCTCATCTAGGTCTGTAAATTGCTCATCACGAAACATATCTGTAATCAACATTCTTCGTTTGAGCACTAGTGCTATTATAGCCAGCACAAGAACGCACAACCTAATTCATGAATGATCACAAAGATTCGCGGTACCAGTACAGAAGGTACAGGTACAGTCCCTGGCCCCGACCCCACTTGGTCTAAGAGTATGAATGTAATCCGTAAGACAACGATGGCAGGTAGGGCTTGTTGGACAGCTGGTTAAATTTTAAATGTCCTAAAAGCATCTTCATTCTAGAGCTTTTTATGTATAGTTAATTTATCGTATGGTTACCAGTTAAGCCAAAAGGTGGTACCCATGCACGGCTCGCATCTACTTATCAATTGTTGTAGAATCCGAAACCACGCTCAGCCATTGCCAGATGCACTTCAAGCTCATCAGGCATGCTGAAAAGCAGGTAGTGCAGTAATTACACATGATGTTATCAATTACATGTTCGTGCAGCCTCCTAGTGAGGGAAAAACCGTGGGCCTTGGTGAGGAGGTTGCGTAGGCGCAGAGTTAAATCCCGTCGTAGTGGCATAATCTGCGACGACCAGACACTCAATGACAGGCGGTGTGATCTGTGCTTACTTCGAAGTAGAAGTGGTCAATGAAGATCTATTTGTACGAAGGTGCTCCAGACGTAAGGAGGGCCTGCACATTTCATGCAGTCATAGCTCACCTCTGTATGCTCATAAACGCTGATAACAGTGGTGAATTTATTCCCCGGTATCGAGCGGAATAAGCTGGTTGTCAGCATGGTCAAAATAGCTGTCAGCACCACCTTCTGAGCCGCTTGTACTCTTGCGGCCCTAGTGAACGTTGTGTTACTATCTTCCTGGCTTGATTAAGGAAGCTTATCGTTGGCAACCCATTTAAACTCGACAGCAGCCCCATTGAGGTAAGTTGGGGAGGTAAGACAACTTTCTTGCTAATGACAAGGACGAGTCAAGTACCACGACGAGTTTCCTTACGACGGTAACTTAAGAGGCAAGCGTAACCTGCACTAACCTTATCTAACTGTTCCTGTACCGACAAATAGATCTGTTTAAGTGTGACGATGTGCACGTTTAAAGGAGTCAGTTCTAGTCGAACAGAGTTGCCCTTCTCTCGGATCAGTTGACTGAAAGAAGTTGGTGAAATCAATCTGACGAGATAGACTAGAGGGGGTAGATGGATGTTGTAGTTCACTTGGTGTTTTGGCTACCAATTATTTGTCTACGGGAAACAGTCATTCGTAATGTTTTAGAGCAATTTTCCTAGCCCCTTCTTTGTGTGGGGATAAGCCACGCATCCTTGATTAAGGCTGCTAAGACATTATAGGCGACGGCCGAGTGCCGCCACGGGTCTCGAGTGATTTAACAGGAGGACGGTCCGGATTAGTGTGACCAATGAGAGGAATTGTAAGTCGCGCTCTCCGCACGACTTTGACGGTTGGGTGGGCAATGGGATACGGATGGCTGTGACTGAGTAGACGTACGGCACCTGTTTAAGCGGGCCTCAACACGGTCGATTCACCTCCACTGACTTAAGCAAACTTGACCTACTCAGGCTAATTGTATAGAAAAAATCCCACAGGTGTGTTTCACCTGGCTTAGACTGACGTTCATTTACGGTTGTCGAGGTATGGCGGCTACTCGGAGAGGTAGACGGAGTTGTGTCAGTCGGAAGCCGATTGTGGCAACTACTGGTGGATTGATCTGTCACTTTCGAAAACGTGTGGTCACGACCTAGGCACTGTGCACTACGGCTGAGACGAGCGGTGAGCATTAACAATATGGGGTCAGGTAAAACTCTATAGATCCATTACATATAGCGTGCAAGGAATTAACCCCCAAGAAACGATTTCGGTGGATATTATCATTTTCTGATTCTGCTCTTGAGCCTAGGCTGCACTCAATCAAGCATATGCTCTCTACTTCTTAGCATGTGCCAATTTTTTTGCCAACTATTTACACGAGTACATTCAACTTAGTCGCCAAAAGCTGAGGCAGCAGACATCGCCAATGTTTCACGTATCGGTTTTTTAATAGGATATTTAACCTAGGGACGTAATGTGCAGTCAAAATGTGCATATTTAATTTACTGGAGGTCGGACGGAAGCTTGGCCTATTTTGACAGGTACTCATATTCTTGTAAACATTTCGATCCGATATTTCGAGGAAAAATATTCAACACGAATGTGTACCTTTCGCGCGGTACGATTTTGAAACCTTTTTCAACAAGTATATGGGTTTGTAGAGCTCAAGAATTGCGCTGTCAGTGCAAGCGATCTCACATGTAGACTATTTCTTAAACCATAAGCATGTCGCATTCATTTAGTTCGATTTTACGGGTGTCTAGGCTAGTCTAGTTTGAAGGCTGAATGTGCCTTTCTAATAATTTTCCACAGCGTGGAGAGCGTTTATATTTTTCCCGAAAGGCGAAGGTTGTGATGAACACGGATAATTTTTGTGACGCGAGCCATCGTCTTGGCTTGCGTAAATTTATGCAGGTATATTGATGCCACGAGGGGCAGATTTGAACTGCTGGACACTAACATGTGCTAGAAAGAAAACGCATGGTAAAGAGGTAAGACACGGAAATCGGAACACTTCCAATATACGTGGTTTTGCGCAAAATTTCAGGAAGCGCAAATATTTGCGTATCTTGACTCTAGCCTTAATCCCAAGCCTAACTTAAACCTTAATTCTACATATAAACATTATCCTAACCTTAACATTAACACTAATCTCCCCAAAAATTAATGTAAGACCCTACAATAGGGGATTCGCATGCCGATAAAGGGTAGGGGTACTAGTTAGGGGTAGCACCACACAGATAGCATTTGGTCGCTCCATTTGTCTCGTACAGGTGGTGAATGCTCCTGTGTCCGCCTCTAACTGGTACCCAACTCTCACCTGTGGCTCCTCGAAGTTGGGTTCTTCCCAGCGGTCACACCCTGGGCAACCGTCACGACCGGCGGGCTAAACTAAGTGAGTGTCTCCGGTGTTGTGTGTGCCTTCACACCCGGTATGTCTGGCTCCCGAACTTCCCACCTCCCCCCTCTCGAAAAGTCCTACGGTGGGGGCGACAGCAACCTCGTAGGCGGCCCAGGCGAACTCGGGTTGTTCTCCCACTAAAACAAAACCGTGACCCATAGTGGAGTTCGGCAGCCTTCTGGGATATCCGAGCAGCCCTATTTAGGGATAGCACTGCTTGCCTCCTTGCGGAGGAAGGGGCTAGAAAAGGTGCCCTAAACAAATGCTGGTTATCACGTCTTCTGCAGCCGGCCGCGGCTCGCAGATCGCAAAATACGCGGTCGTAAAACTCAAACAAACAACAATAACCCCCGTCCAATCCCCTCGCCATACCCTCCAGGCTGCTCGGGTGAGTCCACTCACACTGGCAGCCTGGAATGTTCGTTCCCGTTTAGAAAATCCTAGGAGCAACCGGCCGGAACGGAGGACGGCACTAGTCGCTCGGGAACTGGCACGCTACAAGGTGGACATTGCTGCTCTCAGCGAGACCCCATTCTCTGAGCAGGTTCAGCTGGAGGTGGGTGCCGGCTACACCTTCTTCTGGAGCGGCCGGCCAAAGGCAGAGCGACGCGACGCTGGTGTCACCTTTGCCCTTCGGAACGACATCGTGGGACGTCTGCCCTGTCTGCCGCAGGGTATCAATGATCGCCTGATGAGCCTCCGCCTGCCTCTTCGGGGAGACCAGTTCGCCACTATCATCAGCACCTACGCTGCCCCAATGACGAGCTATGATGCGGCGAAGGACAAATTCTACGAGGACCTGCACACCCTGCTGGCGACTGTGCCGAAACAGGACAAGTTAATTGTCCTTGGTGACTTCAACGCCCGCGTCGAGACGGACCACGCTGCCTGCCAGGGAGGGCTGGGTCCCCCCGGTCTCGGTAGCTGTAACGATAATGGCCTCCTTCTTCTGCAAACGTATGCGGAACACCGTCTCCTGCTGACCAACACCTTTTTCCGCCTTCCGATGCGGAAGAAGGCCACGTGGATGCACTCTCGGTCGCGGCGCTGGCATCTGCTGGACTATGTTCTCGTTCGGAGGCGAGATCGACAGGACGTGCTGGTAACCAAGGCAATCCGCGATGCCGATGGTTGGACAGATCACCGCCTCGTCATCTCCCAGATGAGGCTCCGACTGCAACCTCGACGAAGGCCCCAAAGTAAGAGGCCACCAGGTAAGTTAAATACTCTTTTGTTAAATTTGCCTGCTCACTGTTTGATTTCAGCAACCAAATAACCGAGAAACTGGAGGACCTGCATGCTCCAGATGATAATGCTACCGTGGAGACACGATGGTGTCAACTGCGAAATGTCATCCAGTCCACCGCTCTCAAAGTCCTCGGCCGCGCACGCCGTCAACACCAGGACTGGTTTGACGACAATTACGCCGACATCAGTAACTTACTTGCGGAGAAAAGTGGACTACACAAAGCCTACATGGACCTTCGGACTGACGCCACCAAAGCAGCCTTCTTCAGATGCCGGCGCCTTGAACAACAACGGCTGCGGGAGATGCAGGATGCCTGGATGATCCGTAAGGCTGAGGAAATCCAGGGGTATGCAGACCACAATGAAATAAAAACTTTTTCAAAGCCATTAAGACCATCTACGGCCCGTGCATCAAGGGGATCGCACCGCTTCTCAGCTCTTAAGGCACAACACTGCTGACAGAGAAATCGTAAATTCTGAAGCGCTGGGCCGAGCACTTTATAAGTGTCCTTAATTGCTCATCAGCCATCTCCGATGCTGCCATTGACCGGCTCCCTCAAGTGGACAGACAATAGCCTGGATCTGCCGCCTTCTCTACCAGAAACCATCCGGGCCGTGCAGCAGATTTCGAGCGGTAAAGCACCGGGATCCGATGCAATCCCACCGGAAGGCTACAAGCACGGTGAGCCCCGGTTGATGGCAGAACTCACAAAAATCTTCCAGGATATGTGGCGCCAAGGACAAGTTCCTCAGTATTTCAAAGACGCGACTATCGTTCATCTCTACAAACGGAAGGGGAACCGGCAACTGTGATAATCACAGACGCATCTCGTTGCTCAACATCGCCGGGAAGATATTCGCCCGTATCCTTCTCAATCGTCTAAACGGTCACCTAGAGCAGGGCCTGCTCCCGGAAAGCCAATGTGGCTTCCGCCGACACTGCGGAACAACCGATATTATCTTTGCCGCCCGCCAGCTACAAGAGAAGTGCCAGGAGATGCGAACTCACCTATACACTACCTTCGTGGATTTAACGAAAGCCTTTGACACGGTGAATCACGACGGTTTGTGGAAAGTCATGCATGAATTTGGCTGTCATAAACGGTTCACGCACATGGTGCGTCAGCTTCATGGCGGGATGACGGCGTGCGTCACTGACAACGGGACGGTATCCGAAGCATTCGCAGTGACCAACGAAGTGAAGCAGAGCTGCGTATTGGCTCCCACCCTGTTCAGTCATATGTTCTCGGCTATGCTGATGGACGCCTACCGTGATGAGCAGCCTGGGATCCGCATCGCCTACAGAACTGACGGGCATCTTCTCAACAGTCGGCATATGCAGGCTTCAACGCACGTGTCTACGACTACAATTCATGACTTACTCTTCGCGGACGACTGCGCCCTTAACACCGTGACGGAGGAGGACATGCAAAGGAGCATGGACCTCTTCACCGCAGGCTGCGCCGATTTTGGATTAACAATCAGTACAGCCAAAGCGGTTGTCATGCACCAGCCGCCACCTAGCGCGGAATACAATGCTCCACGAATCAATTTCAACGGTGCTCAACTCAAAAATGTGGAAACCTTCGCTTATCTAGGAAGCACGCTGTCACGCAACACGAGAATCGATGACGAGGTTGCCCAAAGGATCTCCAAAGCTAGTCAGGCCTTCGGCCGGCTGCAGGCCTCTGTGTGGAATCGCCACGGTATTCACCTGAACACCAAACTGAAGATGTACAAGGCCGTCGTCTTGACGACACTCCTTTACGGAGCGGAGACCTGGACCGTCTACTCGAACCAAGCCAGGAAGCTAAATCACTTTCATCTTAGCTGCCTCCGCATAATACTGAAGCTGAGATGGCAAGACAGGATCCCGGACACGGAAGTCCTGGAGTGTGCCGGAAGCCTCAGCATCCACGCCATGCTGAGGCAAGTGCAACTGCGATGGAGCGACCACCTGGTAAGAATGGACGACGAGCGACTACCCAAACGACTTATCTACGGAGATGTCGCTACGGGTGCTCGCTGACAAGGAGGTCAACAACGACGCTACAAGGACACTGAAGAAATCGCTGATGCAACTGCGAATCAACCCGGCGACCTGGGAGGACCTCGCCCAGGAAAGACCGGCATGAAGAAGATCCGTGATGACTGGTTCAGCAATCTATGAGGCCAACCGGATCGCCACCGCCAAGGCCACAAGAGCCGCACGAAAGTCACCAGCGCCCCGGACCAACATCGTCGATGCCCAGGCTCTGCCAACCAGCCCACGCTGTCAACGGATCTTCCGCGCGCGAATCGGCCTCGTTGGACATCTTCGGACGCAATGCCCCAAAAATCCGACAGTTCCAATTTCTACGTCAAATTCTGCCGAACCTACTTCAGACTCCCCCACCCTCACTCCTGGCATCAAATCCATTACTCTCACCATCATAGAGACCACATCCCTCTACTCATCGCCTGTTACCCCCACAAACGCCTTCGCCTTCACTACGACCACCACCACCATCAGCGATGGGGGCTCTCTCCTAAACTGTCCTCAATGCGAACGCACATTCACCTCACGCATCGGCCTCGTCGGTCACTTGCAAATCCATCGTACACAGACTGGTGAACCAGTGCCTGAAGCACCAACACACAGCAGAGATATTTGCCTCCACTGTCCTCACTGTCCTCGCGCATTCACTCATCGAATGGGCCTATTCGGTCACATGGGCATCCATGACAGCGGAATTCACCGAAATGCCGACAACACCAATACACCATGCAAACCTTCCGCTCCTGCCATTCTTATCGCCACTGCCACCCCCACTACCATGAATGACATCCCCCCAACCTCTACCGATTTCTCCTGCCCACAATGCACCCGCAACTTCAACTCACGCATCGGCCTGGTCGGTCACCGGCGAATCCATCGCACGGAGGCTGGTGGCTAGAGGCCTGGGGCTCCGACATACAGTCGCCGCACCCGCCTCCACGTCCCTCACTGCTCCCGCACATTTACACACCGCATGGGCCTATTAGGACACATGCGCCTCCACGACAACCACCGGTAAAGCACCGGAGGCTAGGCCACATCAGCGCACACCATCTACACTAATACATAGACAACACCCTCATAATACCTGATAAAATCACGGTGTCCTAGAAACCGTGGCTTGGAAGGCTGCCAATCTGACGCTTACACCAGACCACGCCGTCGGCCCAGTGTATGTGCTGTGTGTATCGAGTGGCTGATCAGTGGACTGGGCGTCAGACGGCGATGGCTCCTCCATATCCCCTGACTAATGGAATCCTGGTGTGTTCGTTATGTGGGCCAGGTCGTGCTGTGGCGCGCGAAGACGTGTACGCCGACCCGTCAGCCAATGCGCCCACTCTCACATCAGACAACTGACTAGCTGGGATGGTGGTCTCATTGTGGGGGTGGGGGAGAGAGTGAGGTCAACAGCTCAGCGCATTTTCCTCACTATGAACAATCTGACGCGCTTGAAACTATCACGGTGCACTAAAAGCCGTGGCTTGGAAGGTTGCCAACTGACGGCATAACTCGGACCGCGTGGTCAGCCCAATGTGTGTTTTGTGTGGTGTGGCTGACTGGCGGACTGAGAGTCAGGCTGCGATGGCTCCTTCTTAATGTGGCCTTTATGGCACTCCCACTCCGTGGGATCTGAGCCAGGTATGGTGGTACGCCCTGGGGCGGCTCCGGCCGCGCCAGCTACCTGCGTCCTCTCCCGCCTCCGGTCTTCATGACTCTGTCATGACACCGGGTTCAGGTGGGGGAGGAGGAGAGAGTGCGGTAGCTGCAGCGAAAGGCTACTATATTTTAAAACTAATTCGCGCGCAAGTCACCGTCCCTGCATCACCTGGTGGGAGCATACGGTGGACCTCGTCGAAATCGATGGTCGAACTGTCGTCGTCATTCTCCTATATTTTCACTAAACTTAATCGATTTAACAAGTCCTATCCATTTCCTTTTGGTATATGTCTTAGAACAGTGGACGGCATTCATGGGGTAGGTATATAGTATCCAAAAGAGGGACACAGGTATGTCCACTTCTGTTCAGCCATCAGTAACCAGTAAGGCCTGGGCAATGCACAAGCATGAATATAGCTGTGGATAATATCTTATCAAATTCTACGAAAATACCACACATACCCTTCGGTCTATGCACGTTGACTGCAAGCTGTAAAACAAAGTTACTTGGTGTGACACTAGCAATTTACTATTAACGGGTAGATTCATGGTCTGGCCTTTCCAGCATCACAGTGCCGCTTAAATTAGGACTAGTCTACCAAAAAATTCCAGGGAATGTATATATAACAATACATCGAGAGCTCGTTAAGGTATTAACGCGCCAGACACAGACAGCTGTTTCACGGTCATCACCAATCACCGACCCAGCATCATGTTCGAATTTTTCGCTGCCTTTTTCCGTGGTCATAAGTCTCTATCTGGTCTCAGTTGACAGCTACCACGTAGCCGTTTTTGATAGTGATGATCGGTATGACAGCACTGTACGCCTCTTGACTTTCTCATATAGCGCGTTTTGGCAGTTGTAACTTCACGGTCGCCTTTGGCCCAGATGCTGTGGAAGATGAGTAGAACAGAATTCAGTAAATGTAAGATTCAAACTAAGAAGGCTCTTGGGCCAGAGGCATAAGTCGAGTCAGTGACCGATCTCATGAAACGGTAACCGAAATTCTGAAATGAGTTTTCTATTACAAAGGATTACATCAACGTTGTGGTACTATTGACCATCATGCGGCTAAAACCCGTGATAATGCAGACAGGTCAGTGTTGGCCCTTAAATGCAATTCTTTTCAGCCACCTGCAAAATCCACACCGGTAAGAAAATAACCACTTAAATAGTATGTATTTTGCCCTTTACTTTCCATACTCTTATGAATTCAAATATATTTTATTGAAAATATGATCAAAATATCTTTTCTTGTGCACATCTGATAGTCAAGGACGTCGTCTTCAATTTTCGTACTTGTGGAAGAGTTACCTGTCTGCTGAAGATAGTTTCTAATTGGGTGATTTTTAAAACCATACAATGACCTTTGAAGCAGCACCATATATGTCCGTTTATTTGTGCTTCTTATGAGCTATTATATAGTATTCTTTTAGTGGCATATACGAACGTACGGTTTTCCTTACATGGAAAGCAGAAAACTTGTAGGCGGAAAAGCCTCAACGCCCTTGCAACAGACGACCAAGCACAAAATTATTCCGGAATCGGAACTATCAAAATCGATATGATCATCTTTGAATATATAATTTTAAAAATGAATTTTTAATCAACTGAGTATAAGGAATATTGTGTGCATTTATTTCTATAAAATATATTTGAATCTATGATGACATCGAAAATTAAAAGAAGAAACGCATACTACATCCGTGGTTATTTTTTTCCCGTATGGTTTTTGCAACTGGCCAAAAGCCCCACCAATGTGACCTTATCTTATTGAAAACGCGTTTCAGAATTGCGGCAGAGTTCATAAGATCGGTCACTGACTGTAGTCACGGACTAACAGCAGCTGAGGTTGGATTTTAAGCGTTATATAAAATCACGCAAATTTCAATGACGGTACTATGATATGAAGTCTGTGAAATGTCCCTAATAAACTTTGCTTGACATCGCTATCTCGAGCTTAGGCTCTTCTGAAACAATTAACTAGAGGGAGCAACCTCGAGCAAACAATCTAAGCGACTAATAACGACCAGCCTGTGTGCAAAATTTCCTGAAATTGATGACAACATCCGAGTAATTTTTATGATCCGTGCTGCGGTGAAGGAAACCCGGAAATACTAGTGCTGGTCGATCGTATGCGAACGAGGGTTCTCAGTCAAAAAATATACCCCTGGTAATGGACGCTGGAATGTGCGAATGTTTTGGGGCTGTTGCACCTAGTCTAGCGGCGCGCAGTCTTCGTCAGTAGTGTGGATATCTGCTGCCAGACTGAAGTCCAAATATCAGAATCGGACTCGCGTGTAACCAAGATCCTGGATGCTAACTTTAACCTCATCCTATACCACAACGGCCTAAACAACAACAACAACCTAAATAGCCGCTTAGGGCTTCGTTATCGAGTTGGCAATGACGATAGAATATCGATCATTAGTGGGCAGAACTACCTAATCATCACAAACCGATGCTTCCGGGATAGCCGCTAACATGTTATTCGCACGATGGTAGTACTGCCAGCCTTACTGACTACATGCCAGTCAATTTAAGGCTTCTTAGCCGGGTTCATGGTAATACATCGGTTAGTAGTGACGAGTTTCAAGGCTATTGACAGGCTAATTGTTAACATAAGGCTGAAACTGTACCTTACCTCGCCTTAATTGCAATATGCAAGGCACTTAGATGTCGCCCAACGGACGCTCCGAGCAGAAATCCGGTCTGGCTTTGTGAAGCCAGTCGAAGAGGAAGGAAGTGGTATATGGCTATCATTTAAACACTTACTCCATATGGTTGCTGAGAGAATTTTCAGATTCACCAAACGGCGCTGCAGCAATTGAATCAGATCAAGCACCTCGCCGTTATCTTTCTAGACAGTTCGAATCAAATACCATGACAAAAACGTATTCTATGGTCCATATTCTTTAACTAGCTTATTGGCTAGACCCTCCCAAAGAGAACGAGCGTTTTGAGTGGTGAATGTGCACCCGGATACCGGCTGGATGAAGCCTACAAGAATAATGATATCGTCCTTCAGAATATAGCGTTGTGGATGAAGAGGTAATTAAGTCGGCTTATTCGAGCCATAGGATTAATAGCAGCCAGTCTGACGTGGATTTTAAAACAGGAAAATATTTGAATGAGTTGATTCTACTTGTAAGCCTTAAATTGTGTGTATAGATCAATGGCGTTATCAACATCAACGTAAAGATTAGATTGTGCCAGCTATCGATACTGACAGTCCTCCCCATAGGGTTTAGAATGCTGCAATGTGCACGTGAAAACTGTGAAAAGTATAAGTGTTTAAGGCCCATTCCCCGTAAACTATCTTTTGAGTGAAGCACTTTGCACTCATTACGACAATATCGTGAGATCTCCAGTCACCCAGAAAAGATGACTAAGGTGATTTTGGCAAGTCCCTCATCGGCAGTCCCACGAGTTCAATGTTGTTGCCCTTGATGTAAAAGAGCTGCCAGTCTGGAGGAATCGATAATAAGTTCAGCCTAAAACCGGGCTGAACATAGTCCGCCAAAACATCCGGGTGGGTCTGGAGGCTTTCGTGTTCGTTGCTGGTAAAAAGAAAGAGTTCGGCGCTCCAGATTCCCTAGCGCAGACCCACGCACGGAAAAATACGAACCGCAATATCAGGAGTCGGTTTAGGTCAGGTCAGGTTTGGGAATATAACAAACAAGCCAGATAAAAAGTGTGGCAGGAAGCCCAGATTAAGTATAACAGTTTCGGTTTTATATTAGCATATCTATCGATTTTCAGACAACTGTTTGCAATGGCCAGTGGGGCATAAGAGATAACGAAAGTAATTTTTGACTGTGACTCTTAAATCAATGTTGTACTTTAGAATTAGACTGTCTACCTTGAGGAACATCAAACGGTTTGAGGCCCTTCGTTTCTCAAAATGATGGTTCAGCTCAAATTTAAAAAATTCCTGAATTTTGAGCTCGATACTGAACACAATGGCACAGGCATTTCGATGGTTTCTTTCTTATGAGAATGTGGGATAACGTCGTGACGTTGAAAAGCTAAAATTGATATCAACCAAGGCAGTCATTTTACTTGTTGGGACCCTTTCGACTAGCCGATCAGTCTAGGTAATAACTGGGCGATATCTGCTTAAAAATCTTCATACTGACTGCATTCACTGTACTGGCAGAAAAGTGTTAGGGTCAATGAGTTGGGGAGCCGTCTGCCAAAATAGCTGCATGTTTAGGCCACCTAAGCTAGCTGAACAAATCGAATTTGCCTTCCAATCTTTGAGATTTTAGCACAGCTGTTTACTGTTCACAACAGCTGTATTCCTGACTATAGTATCCATCAGGAGTATACTTTACAGGCGAACCTACACAATGCCGAAATAATGCCCCTATTTTTTAGGATTTTCATCCGAACAAAACACTTGAAAGGAGTGACACGGCGTAAACAAGACGCCTTCAAATGCAATTGCGTAAATTATCCTGGTTCCGTTTGAAGAAAATATTTTAAATAGCAACGAACGTAGTTCTCGATTTTTTGTCACAGTTACAATGTCTTTAAACATTCAACCTGTGAATATGAAAGCTCTGTATATAATAGAAACCTTTAAAACTTGCTCGGGACAGTTATTACCGATGTCATGGGTTACGTACTAAGGCTATGTACGATGAGCTGGCAATTCCTAAAATATTTAACCACGAAGAAAGCCAAAACCAACTGGTCAGATTGCAGTGGCATATTTCTTATCGTGCATGAGAATTTACAGTTAACATGGGGAAGCAAGTTCAATAAACGTTTCCGTTCCTCTGTGAAAGTTGGGCCGGGAAGAGAATATGGGCTGTGTGCCAGGTTGAAGCCGTCAAAATATTCTGTATCATCGGAAAAGGAGCCCTTAAGAGGCTAGCCATTCTATGCCACAATAAAAGAAGCTGGATAAAGTTGTGAAAAGGAGGCTAAGATGTAACTGAGACGCGTATGTAAGACAATATGCATAAGGTAACGTTGTACTACAATGTGCTACAGATACAGCAAAACACGTTAAAGCCAAAAAACCTTGCAAACAGGGTAATACGTATGGGCAACCTGTAAACAACGCAACAGAGGCATCTACGATGAGATAATTCATTTACAAGATCCGCAAATATAACCGACATACCAGAACAGAAGCACACCAGACAGACTGCCCTTGAAAAGCAAACTACTGAAACGCGCTGCTCAGAAACACAGATTTAAACACAAGAAAAGAAATGAATGATTAGTAAATTGCTATTTTTGTACCGATTTTAACGGCAGTTCATTCTTATGAGCCAAACTTGACTAAAAAGTGAGCTGAATGTTCACTTTTCAAAATTTGCTAGTCAAACAGTCAAGATAGGACATCAAAAATTTAAGGCTACTGGGTATTTTGCCGTTGTTTTTTTCTAAAGATTTAGTGAATCAACAGCTTAAATAACAGACAGTGGGCTCCGCCTTCATAAAGAAACTCATTAGTTCATACTGTGACTCTGACAAATAAAAATCGAACGGTTTATTTAGGGAAATAGGCACGAGAATGGGAGAAACAATGTGGGTCGCAATATTTCAGAGTAGGCTGGAAAATATAACAATAGAGGAAAGAGTTTCAAGGATTCAGTAAAATCCTTCATCCCTCCTGCTCCCTCCAATATAAATCTGTCAAGCTTATTTTTAAACCTTTTCAGCAATGTTGGGATCACAAATGTGAGGGCAGTGAGGGCATTCAATGATAGAACTATTCTGACCGAGAATTTGAACGATCTTCCGTCTAGTCAAGCCTATATAACACACATTTTTACAAGGCTCCATCGTTTGTGGTTAGATGATCGTAATCAACACTTTAGAAGAGATAGGAGAAACCGCGAACGAGAAAACGCTGTTTAAGTTAGCTCTTATATAACTGCGGTATCCGAGCTACACCTCATGACAACAGAAGTTCAAGTTTTTGTCTTTAACTATAACAACGAAGAACGAATTTTCACTGGCGTTCTCAGTTGCATACCGACCCCAAACCAGAATGCCGATTCAATGTCCTTCTCCTAACGGAGCTGTACAAGTTTTGTATGAAATATGATGGCAATTTGGCTGAAGAGATTAACGCTCATAACATCAGCTGGTATTTCTCGATTTAGAACATGAGGTTTCCGGTGGAAAGTGAAATGTGATCCATTTTGCTCAGAATTATTTATCAAAGAACTGGCTTAAAAAGTGTCCTATTTTATTTACAAATAAATCTGTATTATTATGTGAGAAATATTTTTGAATTTACATTTAAATTCAGCTAGGCTATGTCATTTTAGAATTTAGAATTTATATTTTGTTAGCACCGGCAAGGCACTGCCTAAACAAACATGAGTAACAAAATAAAGTTATGGCAGTGTGTGCAGATAAAATCTACAAATACTTAATAATGTAGACAGAACTTGTCCTGTAGGTCAACAGTTAGCGATGTTTTGAAATTAAAGGTGAAATAGACTAATAGGCAGTGAAAAATCCTACCTTGAAATGGAGACAGAGTTCAATAAGCCTTCATTTTCGAATAGAAGGTTGGAGAAAATAACTGCTTAGGAAAATCAGGGTAGGTGGTAGAGTAGGCTAATACTGCAGAAGCAGTTCATAATGCGATAATGAAACGTCGACATGCTTCGTTCTTGATAACCTAGGCGTTTGAAACAAAATCTCACGAAAACGCTTCAGGAACTTGAGGCCACAGCATCTAAGGATCCAGAATTAAATTCTGATGATGGTTAGTATCCAACGAAACGACAGCATTTTAGACTGTGTACCACCGAATCTGTACGTCCGAATGACTTCATCGTTTGATTGACTCGTGGTATAAGGAGACATTATGGTTCATTTGAGACTCCAGATAGCGAAAAAATAGTTTCAAGAGGGTCTATTAAATTCCCGATGGTCCATTATCCAAGTAATGGGGAAAGCTACTGGGAAAAGATAAGGAAAATAAAAGGTTGATTGAATCCTTGTTAAGATAAATGTGCAGTCTTCGCTTGATTGCAGATAGACTTATTAAAGACCTTATTTCAATTTGCAAGTTATTCACAAGAAATCTATACCTAGAAGCAAAGAAGAGAGAGCGTTTGCACGTGGATGATGCAGGCGAAGGAATAATTAGTGAAGAGTTACTTTAATTAATAAGGAAGACTAACTGGGTAATGACAGAAAGCTTGGGTAGAATTGAACTATTTTTAGTCGGAAAAGGAGACAAAAGCCTGCTTTCAGTCTCCGGACCCAAAGAAATGTAAGCTTTGACAGCTGGCAACTTGTAAAGTTGTAAATAGTTGAAAGAGCCAGAATCAGGAATTTTTTTGTTAAATACCTTTTCAATTTCCATTTTTTAACGTATAGATTCGTTCATTAAACCGAAGAAAGGACAGCAAAATTAAATAATGGGAAGTACAAACGAACGATAAAGTCTTCAGTCAATTTCAGGAAGGTAGAAATTATAAGAAATAAAGCCGCAAATCCGAGCAGCTTTGGCCATAATTCTATTTGCATGAGGCAAAACATCTAATTTATTGTGAAGATTAGGCCCAAGTCCTTGATAGAAGAACATTAAGCCATAGGGCAACCTTTAAAAATAACAGGTTGCGGCAGCCTAACAGGCCAAAAACTCATTTGGCGACACTAAGAAGGTGAGCACTCCATTAGCCATGTGGACCTCCACGCTGAAAGATCGCCCAAGTCCGAATGAATTTGTTATATCCATCGTTCGGTCGTTGAGTACGAGAAGGAATTCACTCATTTGAGATCATCAGCATAAATAAAAGATTGAGAATGTTTAATTATCGATGAAATGTCATTTATACATTGTAAGAACAACAAAGGACCTAATACGCTAACAAAGGACACACCACCATCGGGGTAGCACTTGAGTATGAGGACCCCACTAAAACGTTTTGTTTGCAATCAGATAGGTGTGATCTAATAAAGTCAGTGAGGGAACTTCAAAATTCTATAGCCTCTAGTTCAGCTAGAAGTCGTCTATAAGGCAGTTTCTCGAATGCCTTACTAAGATCAAAATATAAACTACAACAGATAGATTATCCTTACGAAGAGAGGTTAGTTGATTTAGAAAAGGCATGTTGTAGGTTTCACAAGAGCGGTCCGGTAAAAAGCCGTGTTGGGAGGAGTTGAGCATTTGGTTACTTATGCAAAAATCCGTACCTTGTTTTGCAATTGGTTTTTGGAAGAGTTGAGCAAGAGAGGGCGTTTTTTGAACACGGCGATAGTTATGAATGTCAGATCGGGATCCAGATTTAAAAACTGGTATTATGATATAAGTTTTCCAATTATCAGGGAAGAAACCGTTTTCAAGAAATAATGAGAATAATTTGCTTAGAAAAGGTGGAAAATCTCTTTACCACTTAATAAGTGAGTTTGGAATGTTATCAGTTCCAACCGAAGGTGAATTTTAAGTGAACTATTTCTTTTTGAATACTCGAAGGCAAGAAATTAATGGTTGTTGGATGTCACTTTAAATTTTACAGCAGGAGATTATTGGGGCATATATCATATGGTTAATTTAACATGGAGGGATTGATCTATCCCATAGGAGGGAGACTTGGGCAGTTTTTGCATAGCCGTTTTTAATGTTTCTGCACTAAAATCAATCTCACTAATGGCACACGTGGTTAGTTCGGTTGGTTGTATATTTATGTATATTTTGAAGGGTTACAGGCATTGCCCTTGATGACCCTATTAATGTTAGGTTATCATTGCATGTGTACAGTCAATATAAAATGTTGTACATTTTAAAATGTTTGAGTCAAAGCATAACATAACTTCAAATGCGTTTTCACAGCCATAAGCGAAACATTGTGGAAAGAAAAGTAGAGCCTGAAAGATTTTAAAAGGCTGGTTTTAAGAAATCAGGCTGTGACAGTCGTCTTTTGTCAAATACAATGCAATCAAGCCTTCTTTTAAAATCAATAATGCTTTCAGAGGTAACCATCTCACTTGGTAACGAGTTCCAAGGTCGAACCACTCGTTGGCTGAAAGAAAACTTTCTGAGGTTGTGGGACAGGTTCATCTTCTACTGTATAGTTGATGGAGGAGAATAGATTTACTAGTTGGTTGTCATTTGTTATTGTTCTTCCTGAGTCTGTGGTCATAATTTAAGCACAGATTTTCGGTAATTTTTAACTTTATTTTGAAAATTGAGCTGTTTGCTTTTGGGATTAAAGCGTACGAAGTTCTGTAGCTATCAACTTATTTCATCGAGGCCTGACTTTGGACACAGATTATCTGCCACAAAATCGGACGCTTGGAGCCGAGCAAATTTCAAACCGACTTCAAACTACGTGTTGACGATGTGACTGATGTCAGAATCATGTGCTGGTTTTACGTCCAGTGGGAGCATGGTTAGTATTGTATTTTGATAACGATCAAATTTGTGTTGTCATAATGCGTGCATACCGGCCAAATACCATTGTTCGGAATAATGCCGAGTATGTTGTTTCCTCAACTTTTTGATGCTAGTTGTGAAATTTGAGGAAATATGACAGTTTATGTATGGTTGGGGCTGAGTGCTCAATCTAGTTAATTTCTGGGCGGTTAAAATCACCTGCAATTACCTTATATTCCCTGTCTATATTTGATATATTGCCAATAAAGTGGTTAAGGTCTGTAAAATCCTAACTACATTCAGGGGAGAGTAGGGATATCCAATAAGTATATTTTGTGGTTCTGAGAGTGTATCGTGGCAAAACAAGCTTCTGTTTTTGAAAGACTCATTTGGAACATCAATAGAACTTTATTTAAGTGTAATTTAATTGCAGATCCACATCCTCCATCTCGTGGTTTTAGGTGGTTATGTCTATAGAAGGTGTAGTTTAACGATAAATTTGTATTCATTAATATACATTCATTTGCCCATGTTTCAGTGATAAAAATGATATCCGGGTTATAAATTTTAAAAAGGCTTTGAGTTGAGACATATCATGAACGATCGATCTTGTATTGATTAGATCTATGCTTAGGACATTGCATATGGCGATAATCGGCCGTGGTGAAAAAAACAATTCTTCAAGGTGTTTTGCATAATTTGTGCGCTAAAATGGGGAATTTAGTGATTGCTGGGAGGACTGCTTAGACAGTGCCTTGCCATGCTTAGACAGTGCCTTGCCAGTGCTAAGCAAATATAATTCTAAATAAACTGTGGACGGGTACAATGGTATTTGGGTGTGGGGGTAAGGTTCAAGTTGCGGAGGTGGATTGCTAAGGTTGTTATTGTATCTAAGGAGGATTTCTGTTTGGAATGGTTGTGGGCCTGGGTAGTTGGTTAGATTGTCTTGAGATCCCATGTTATTTGAAGAGATATAATGTTTCAGGTAAATGCGATGCCACGGAGCTTGAGTAGCCATTGTGCTTTTGTTAAGACTTGTATTTTTCGGTATGTTTTGTAAGTGAGGATTTGGGGGATACCTAAATTTGGTCTTTATTAATAGGGTTTTTTGGTTGCAGCGGTCTGCGTAATAATGCTCTTGAGATGGGAGAACTACAATCGTGTGCTCCTGAGTTTGTAGGACTTGACACGGATGTGTTGGTGTTTGGATATTTTGGGTGGTGCGGAAATTTTAACCCGTTATGCGCAAACATTCAAATAGAAGGATATTAAGTTCAGAAGCTTATTACCTATGCCGAAGGAGGTAAGTTTAAGCAGAAGAAGATCATGGTCAATACGATCAAAAGCCTTCGTAAAATCGAAATAAACGGTGAAAAAAACTGCTGTCTCTTGATTGTAGTATATGATCAAAGAAAGAGAGCTGGCAGGTGTCACAAGAACTTTTTTCGAGGAATCCATGCTGAGCCGCATTAAATAGGTTATTGTCTGCTATGTGACGCATCATCATGTCTTTTATTTATGTCTCTAAGATCTTCGAGACTGCTGGCAGTGTATTTACTGGCCTAAAGTCGTCAAATGACGTACGTCGGCCGTGTTTAGGTGTAGGCAGTATGTGCGATTCCTTCCATAAAATAGGGCAATATTCACTTTCAAGAGCAAGATTAAATATCTTATACAGAAGGAAAGGAAATATATCATTTGCATCCGCCTTTAGAATGCTGACTGGGATACCATCTGGTCCAGGACTGAAAGATTGACAAAAACGGCGAATGGCTACGGTCACCTCCCAGAGGGTAAACGTTAAGGTTTCGAAGACGTTACCGGTCCAAACCCGGATGTTCAGAAAGGGAGTAACAGATTGTTTACTAAAATTTCCAGACAAAAAAAGCATTGAAGCTATCAGCTGTCAACCTAGCGTTAGCTATAGGGTTTCCTAAGGCGTTTCGAATTACGTGGTCCTGAGTTTTTCTCTGTACTTTAAATATGCGCGAAAAGAGTTTCGCAACATTAAATGAAGGGTTTTCGACAAAGTTGACATCATCGGCTAGTCTTTTTTCATCAGACAGCCCATTAGCCTCTTCAAAGATTTGTTAGATCAAGTGCAGGACGAAAGTGTCGTTTTATAGATTAAAACGACGGGAGAGTCTATGCAGTCTACGGCGGAATGATAAAGGGAGTTAGACTTCATCCTTGACATTAACTATTTTTTTAGAGGGGACAACATGAGAAATGATTTGACCTAGAACTTGGTACAATGTATCATTACAAACATTCACATCCAAACAGTGAAAGAACTTAGTCCAATGGTGGGAATTTAGATATGTTAGCAATTTACCAATCTTTGCTGATCTGAACTCACGGAAAAAAATTATCTTTTATGGAAAACGTTTCATCAGACTCGAGTTATAGTGTAGAAAGAACTATAGCATGGTCATAACTCCCAAGTGGATCTAAAGGTGACACTGACAATTGCTGACAAACTCTACAGAAAATAAGACCGAGTATGTTTGATTCTCGGGTGGGAAAATCGACTACCTGATCCCACCTGCCAATATATATGGCCTCAAATAGGTCTTCAAAATTTGCAGGACCGGAAGGTGGAAACCAATGAGATTCAGGAAGATTGAAGTCACCTGCAATCATATTTAAGCCAGATGCGGCGTGAAATGCCTGCGAGAGACAAAGATCGTAATCCTCGCTGGTATTGGGGGGGGGGCGATAGACACAACCAACGAGTTAAGAGTAGCTATCTTAAGAACAACTCGGAGCCATCAGCTCTTATCTTCCGTGGTAAATTGTTGATGGTCCACCGGCAGAAAAGTAAGTAGTTGCTTAACATAAATACTGCTTCCTCCACCACGGCCCTCGTGTCGATCATTGCGAATGTAAGCTTAGCCTTGAATATAGAGTTCGGATTCGGATACACAGGGTGTTGCCCATGTCTCTGCAACAATTACAATATCAGGGCGGTGGATGGAAACCATTTAGCGGGAGGTTAAAAATTAGCAGAAAAAAGATTTGTGTGAAAAGAAAAAGATCTAAGAAGAACAAATCGTGCAGATATTTGGCTCCAGCCTGCCCAATACCCGGCTGATCTGGACCTATCGGGCCAAGTGAATTGGTTACCAGTTCTCACTAAGCTGAAAGATCTGAGTTACAAACGGGCCCTCGATAGAGTCGAAAACATAATGTAGTCATTAAAGGGGTCCCGGAGTCAGCTTCTAGTATTCCAAAGGAGCGAGTTAAACATGACTTGGATCTCCTTCAATTGTATGCAAAACGATGCTAACGGACGGCGAGTCCATACACATTCTCTAGGCATATAGAATAGGGAAGGCTCTGTCAGCATCCGAATCAAATCCTCGACCAAGACCTCTTACAATTATCTTGGAAAACGAAGCACAGGCACAGTTCCTGCTACAGCGAAAAGCAACCCTACGGGGCCTGCGTTCTGAAGTTTTTTTTTCAACCGGAATACGGGCTGAAAAAGCGAATGAAAATGAGACAGTACTTATAGAAATGGAAACATGAAGGGCCCATTGCGAGGCACACCTCCAAATAAGAAACGTACAAATAGTTTAAGTGAAAAGATCATTTCTTTGGCCGAAGGCAGTCACTCTGACAGCCTAACTATCTTTTTTTCAGAAACCAAAAACCTGCTCGCTTAAATTAGTCGTATTAAATGCCAGATCTCTCCTTAATAAGATGCCTTTGCTCCAGACTCTGGTTTTCATCCACCGCGCTGACATTGTAATAATTACAGAGACATGGGCAACATACTGTGTATCCGACTCTGAATTCAATATTCTAGGGTATAATTATATTCGTAACGATCGACACGAGGGCCGTGGCGGAGGAAAATGCATCTATATTAAGCAGCCACTAATTTTTATGCCGTTGGATTATCGACAATTTACCGCAGTAGAAGAGAGCTATTGGCTCCGAGTAGTTCTAAAAGATAATTACTCTTTAATCGTTGGTTGTGTCTATCGCTCCCCAAACGCAAGCGAGGATTACGATCTTCGTCTCTCACAGGCATTTCATGCCGCAGTTGAACTAAATCCGAAGTACTGTTTGATTGCAGGTGACATCAATCTTCTTGAAGATCGTTGGTTTCCACCTTCCGGACCGTCAAAGTTCGAAAACGTGCTTACGGCCATAGACACTGGCATGTGGGAACAGGTAGTTGATTTTCCCACCCGAGGATCAAACATACTCAATCTCATTTTCTGCAGAGGTTATCAGCCATTATCAGTTTCACCGTTAGAACCACTGGGGAGTTCAGACCATGCTATAGTTCTTTCTTCACTAGTAATCGAGGCTGATGAAACATTTTCAAAAAATATAGTTTTTTCATGATTTCCGATCAGCAAATATGGAGGAATAACTAACATATCTTAATTCCCACGATTGGAATGACTTCGTTCTATGTTTGGATGTGAATGTTTGTACTGATACATTCTATCAAGTTCTAGGTCCACTCATTTCTCGTTTTTTTCCCCGTACGAAAATTGTTTATGTCATGGATGAAGTCTATCTCCCTTTACCTTTCCGCCGTTCACTGCGTAGACTCTCGCGTCGTTTTCATCTACTTAATGACACTTCCGTCTTGCCCTTGATCCAACAAATCTTTGAACCGGCTAAGAGGCTCTATAAAGAAAAACGAGTAGCTGAAGAAAATAACTTTGCCGAAAACCCTTCGTTAAATGTTGCAAAACCATTTTCGCGCACAGTAAAAGCGCAGAGAAAAATGCAGTACCCTGTACTTCGAGACGCTTTTGGAAACCCTATAGCTGACGCTAAGTTGACGGCTGATAGCTTCAATGCGTTCTTGTCCAGAACTTTTAGTGAATGTTCGGTTGCCGTCATTCCAAACATCCGGGTTTGGACCGGTAACGTCCTCGAAAACATAACCTTTACCCTATGGGACGTGACCGTACCCATTCGGCGTTCTCGTCAATCTTACAGTCCTTCACCAGATAGACACGCGGTTCACATTGCCTTCATTGACTTTCAAAATGCCTTGGATACTGTGTCGCACGAGAGACTGCTGTACAAGCTAGAACGAATTGGAATCAGAGGTAACCTCCTCAAGTGGATCGAAAACTTCCTCGTGGGTCGGCGCCAGGTTGTGTGCATCGGCCAAGAGAGGTCAATTTCTGCTGCGGTCGAGAGTGGGGTTCCTCAGGATTCAGTACTAGGGCCAATTTACATTGTCACCTGCTCTGGACATTCCGGCTTATCTGGAAACATGATTCCTCCCTGAGATCGGAGGATTTCTTCGAGTTTGCCTGCACAACTCACCTGCGTGGAAGTCATTACAAGGTCAACAACTAACGCATGCCATTGAACCTCAGAATGTGTTTTCTTCAGCCAACAACTTGCACAAGCTTTGAACTCGTTACCAAGCGAGATAGTTACCTCT
This sequence comes from Schistocephalus solidus, assembly GCA_017591395.1. Lineage (NCBI taxonomy): Eukaryota > Metazoa > Platyhelminthes > Cestoda > Diphyllobothriidea > Diphyllobothriidae > Schistocephalus > Schistocephalus solidus. Next base: position 108,546 of record WEDG01007710.1, on the reverse strand, counting down.
GCAGCATTTCTGATTTAAAAAGAAGGCTGAATGGCATAATATTTGATAAAATATGACGCTCAGAACATGATAACTTAAAGACAGCCTTGTAGAATCCTTCGGGTCCTACCTTTCTTCCATAATGTTTTGCCGATATCCGTAAAAACGCATTTAAAGTTATGTTATCTTTTGATTCGAAATAATTTTAAATGTCCACAATTTTATATTGACTGTACATATGCAATGATAAATTTTAATTAATAGGGTCATCACGGGCAATGCCCGTAACCCTTCAAAAAAGTAATACACAATAAATTCTGCGCGCTAGTGAGTGGAAGAAAATAGAATCGGTCCAACATTTCTTTACTAAAACGTTTTAACCTCAGAAAACCGTTAGCTGACGTATCAAGAATGCCATGGGCTTAAAAACATTTATCTCATATGGTTTCGCCGATTGCAAAAGGAACTCTTTTTACTATTAAGTTTTTAAACAGTCGTACATTTAATCCCCTTGCCACAGTGAGGAAACTAGATCACCCTCAGCGTAGCGGTCATCGCAATGTCTTTTTATTTCAACAATTAGCTCACACTGTTGAATATCGTCAGTTTTTTCGGTTAACACCCTAGCCATAGGGAATTAACTACCTTGCAATATAAAAACCCTTCAACAGACAGTGAGCAAAAGTCCACGGATACACTCTTGCAAGGAGCAGAATCCCTGTTCCTTAAAAAGACAAAGACATTCTTAAGACACTGCACTTGTGCTCGCCCTTCCTCGCTCTGACCTACTATTATCACATGGGCAGCAGTTTTTTCTCCGGAATAATGGAAAGTTAGGAAAAATACTAATAAATATACAAATGCAGGAGTTTTTTCACTGCTTGGCTGATCCCAACTGCGTAGTTCATCTGATATTGTCTATAAACTGATATTAAATACCATTTTTATTATTATTACGTTGTGAGCAAAATCACAATACTATCCCATTGCATCTAGCTTTTACTTTTAAGTGAAGCAGTTTTTTTCTCCTAATTTTTTTTAAAATTGGTGGCTCACCGAACTCTGCCTCCGATTTAACCGTAGAAGTTTTCTTCTTCTTCTTTTCTAGTTCACCGTATATGTCAAAGATTGTTGACTATTGTTTTAAAAAATGGCAAATCGTTCTGAATCGGATATGCCTACCATACTACTCATTTCTGCTGTTCATATGGATGCTCACATAGTGCAGCAATTATCCACTTTGTATGTATTTAAACCGTGATACTAAGTTGGAAATGACGGGGCTCTCTGGGCCTTAAATATACAATTTATTTATTTATTATTATTTATTCCGTCTAAAAAGCTGATCGGAAATCAAATAAGAAGCTGTAGGTTTTGAAAAACGTTTCATCATTTTTGAATTATAGTGAAGAAAGAACGATGCAGTGGTCTGAACCCCCAAGTGCACCTAAATATGATACGTCAAAGGCAGGCAACCTCTGCAGAAGATTATAGCAAGTGTGCTCGATCCTCGGCTAGGGAAGTTGACCACCTGATTCCACATGCCAATATCTACGGCCTCGAGTAAGTCCTTGAACTTGGTAATGCCAGAAGGTGGAAATAATCGAATTTCGGGAAGGCTGAAAACACCCGCAATTAAGCAACATTTTAATTTTAAGTCAGCCACGGCGTGAAATGCCTGCGAGAGACAAAGATCGTAATCTTCCCTGGCATTGGGTGGGCGATAGACACAGCCAACAAGTAAAGATGTCTTATTTAATAAGGTGATTCGAAGCCAAAAGCTCTCTTCAACTTTAATAAATTGCGGGTAGTCTAAGGGCTGAAATGTCAACGCTTGCTTTATATAAATACAGCTTCCTCCAACAGGGCTGTCGTGACGATCGTTTCGAATATAATTATAATCTAGAAGAGAGAGTTCGGTGTCGGCTACGGAAGGTGTGGCCAATTTTTCAGTTACTAAAAAAATATCTGGACAGTAGACTAAGTTCAAAGTTTGAAGCAGGGACATTTTATTGAGGAAGCATTGGGCCTTTAAAACGAACAGTTTAAGTGGGCAAGCTGGTTGTTTTTGAGGGAGGGAGATATAATTGTCCTGACAGAAACATGGCTCTCAGGAAATATTCAAGAACACGAAGTATCCTTCCGTGATTATACACTCTTTAGAGGAGGCAGGAGAAGCCATGGAGGAGGAATCGCTGCTTATATTTGCTCTAAAATAACCGTGATTTCCAAGCCACATCCGATAACAGCATAAGTTGAAGTTTTATCTTTAACCCTTACAACTAAGTACGCCCGGCTACTGGCATTCAAATTTGCATACCGTCCTCAAAACCAGAATTTTGAACGCGATATCCTTCTCCTAATGGAGATCGCCAACACTTGCTTGAACAAAGATGTCCTTATCGTTGGAGAGATTAATGCTCATAATATTGGCTAGCAAATTTAGAAAGTGTCGGGTGAAACGGATATTTTCGGTCCTCATTTGATTGAGACGGCAAACGAAAAATTACTCTTTTACAATGTACTGTTCGGAACACGCGTTAGGGAAGGATAGCGTTCGAATTGTCAAGACTTTGTGTTCACCAGACCCAAGGATATTGTGCTGGATTTACCAGATCTCCCATCAATGGGTATTAGTTGCCATATTGTATTGCTTGTTAAATATTCCAAGTTCTCACAACCTGAATCACTCAAGAAACTGGAAAAACATAGGGAATGGAGATTTCTTCAGCATGCGCCCGCAAATCTCAGCTATACTGTGAACAACCACATTGCGTGGAACAGTTGATGAATACTGTAGTACATTTAGTTTGTTCGGTGTGTATAAACTTTAAACAAAGTAATCGTGACCCAAGTTCAGCGCTACGATCCCAAAACAGAGAACTGAAGACAGATGACCAAATGAAAGACCCAGTCCTCTCTATGCTCTTTCAGTTGGTATTCACTCATGAAGAAAATCCTCCTCCATTCCCCAACTAAGGGCAACTATGAAATTCTGAAACGTTTGCACTAGAAAATAATCCTTACTTCTCGCCTAAATTGAGAAGGACAGAATCACCGCCGGAAGCCTACCAAGTCACCCGAGCCAGATAGAATTCATTTGCATGCCCTTCAATAATTGGCCGATATACTGTGTGAGCCGGTGTCAATGATATTCCACAGTCCACGAAAGAAGGCGAACTACCACATGAATTGAAACTGCCCTCACCTCCCCGACCCACAAAGAAGGAGTCAGCCTTGAATTGGAAAATTACCGTCCCATTTGCTTAAGGTGTATTTCGTGCAAGGTCATGGAACAACCTATTTAGAGACACTTAATGAAGTATCTGGAACAGAAGGCATATTTTGTGCGCCAAGCATAGCCTTTACCTTGATCACTCAATTCGTACGAGGAAAAATAAACGAAAATCATAGACCAAGGCCATCCAGTTGATGTCATTTTCCTCGACTTCAAGAAAGCGTTTGAAAGCATACCTCATTGACGACTTTTAAATAATTTTTGACAATATGGTATCCAGGGTAACGTTTCTAAGTTGATCAAAATTTTCCTGTCATATAAGCAGCAAAAATTAATTGTTGGCAATTCAGAATCCGAGCGGGTTCCAGTCAAAAATGGTGTTCCGCAGGATTCAGTCTTGGGTCCTCTTGGGTTCCTCATTTTTATAAACGACTGCACTGATAATCTTAACTGTGATGCCATCATGTTTGTGGATAACCTCAGCATGTAGAAAATCATTAGCTCTGGTGACGAAGCGCACAAAATATAGAAATTTCTTGAAAAATTGGCTTTCTGGTTCAGCAAATGGCTTCCGACGTTAACTATATACACATGTACAGTCTTATGCTTGGAATCTGAGAGAACACGTTTATCCAAGCACTAGTATTTCCTGAACGGAATTCCAATGAAAGAAATGGATACGCACAACGATCTAGCTAGCTGGAAAGCTTCAAACCTAATGCCCTCCGAACACTAAAAGAGCCATCCAAAAGGCGACGAGCACCATACACTGGATCAGGCGTGCTTTCATAGTCTTTCCTCCAGGACTGTTTTCAGTACTTTCGTTAGAATGCATTTGGAATGCGGAATGCCAGCATGAATGTCCTGCATGAAGAAAGACAGTGATCCCATCGAGCAGCTGCAAGGACGGATGAAAAACTTGGTGGATGACCTTCGGACCCTGTCATATCCAGAAATACTGATCAAGCATAACTTGATTCACTTATCCTATAGACAAAGGAGATGTGAACTGCTATGAACACTGCATTATCCACGGAAATGCCTACTCGATGAAATTCAAAGAGTTCTTTAAGTTTACAAACATGACTCGCATGCGCGGTCATCCGTGTAAGGTCAAACACGAATGTATGCACCTAGATAAACGAAAGTTTTATTTCAGTCGGTGAGTGGTTTGCCCACGTACCTCACTTTCAGGCGAACTTATGCCGTCGGATACCGTGGATATTTTCAAACGGCAGTTGAACTGCTTAGTTTTTGATAACCGACTTCTCTCATTGCAGGACTATCTTCAGTTAGCTATTCACGTTACTGAATGATTTAAATTAACATGTACCGTATAATCTGTCGCTTCATGCCGAAAGAATTACGGCCAAAATGGCATAATTTCTTATAATTCCTTTCATCCTGAAATTAAATTAAGACTTTATCAAACGTTTGTCCTTCCCATTCTTGAACATTGCTGTTCATTTTTGGTTTAAGGACTGAGTGCAGCCGTTCCAAAATTGAAAAGTTTCAAAGGTATTTTACTCTGAGAATCTTACCTCCGACCCTTTAAACTACCTCGTACTCGAATAGGTGCCAGCTAAATAACCTTAAAATGTATATGGGTTCCGAGACTAAAGGCTGGTTTCTGCCTCTATTTTCGCCTTAATAATAGTTTGAACACTCATTAAATTCCAGCCTTAACCCCCGTTAGTCTTCCATACAACCTACGTAACTCTTCACTGATTATACCGCCTCCTATATCCTCTAAATCTAGACGCTTTCTGTTCTTTGCTTCCATGTATTGCCTTCTTTGGAATAACCTGCCATTTGAAATAAGGTTATCAAATAACCTATCTACTTTTAAGCGAAAACTGCACAGTTATCTTAGCACTGATTCAATTCACCTTTTATTTTCCTCTTCCGTTCTGAGGAGCTTTCTCCATGATCCCAAGAAATGACCATCGGGAATTTAGAAGTTGTCTCCAAATTCGGTCTTCCATGCATCATTTTCCCCACGAACTATGATATCTTCATAACCCATTCCTCCGTAAAATGATCGCCAAACAATTGTGTCATATTGCGCACTCATTTAAAAGCACCTTTGTTTCGTTTTCCAAGAACAATCGTCAGATTTACAACCTGAGTACTGAGCTCTGCATATTTCAGATTCATCATCCGTTCTCATGCCAACCAGCACCCCTGAGCGCAATATATTGATTTCTTCTTACTCAATTACCAGATCTCCAATTATCCTTTCATACTTCGCTAACAAGCAACTTGTCATGCTGCTTCATATGCCCTCTTGGAGCAGTGTCGCGGTGTCGACCCTACATGGACGGATGACGATCGTTTCGTGTTCCTCTCTCAGTGGTCTGAGAAATCAGCAATGAGAGTATCATGGTCACTTCTCTGGCAATCCTATCATGACAATTACGATCTCTACAGTCCTTTTCTCATTCAACCCAAAGCGTACGCAGGATGCCTGTGAAGGTTTCTCCTGTCTAGCATCACTGACGGTTACACTTATAGCCAGTCGATACACATTTGGATCACACCTGCGGGGCTAAAATGTAGCCTCTGTCGTTACATTATTTTTCCCACGATGAGGAGCATTTTGAACCTCCACTCTCTCTCATCAGCATGTCAGTGCTACCTAACGCGTATGTTTCTTGCCAGGAGCGACAGGTTTTGCTACTTAAAAACCCACAAATCCCATTCAAGTTATCCCTTTCATAAAAATACCCGAGGATTTTTTCCCTGTCTGCTCTTTTATCTTATTTCATGACCACACTGATTTGTGTCATATTTCATCGCCAAGAAGCTGCCCTATTATTAATATCTTAACCGTGCACGATTTCGCACTGGTTTTTATTTATTTTTTTCCAATGACAGTGCCCTAACTGAACACCTGCGGTGGTGAACAGTAGCCCTTGTCGTTACATGCTTTCTCCCACGATGAGGAGCATTTTGAACCGACATACGCTCTCATCAGTATATTGGTCCTACCTCGCGCGTATGTTCTTATCCCAGGTGCGACAGTGTTTCTCCTTAAAAACACACAAACCCCATTCAAAATATACCTTTTCCATAAAAGTACCCAAAGAATTTGTTTCTGCCTTCTACTTTTATTTATTTTTCATTTGTCCTCGGCGAGAATCTGACCTATTATACATTACTTAACTGTACACGATTGCACACTCATTTTATTTTTTCCAATGACGGTTTCAAATTTTGAGCAGCAAAAAGACCGATTTCAATCGAGTCTTTGCACTGAAGCAAGCAGTCTACAAACATTAATTGAGTCAAATTATTGAATCATTGAATTGAATCCTCCATCCAGTCGCCTTCGATACCCTCATTGTTTGACCAGGCCAGTTCTCCAAATCGATAACCCAGATGGAAATCTTGGCTTGGCCTACACAGCCTACCAGTCCAATCCAGTGTCTAATGGCTCGTCAGGGTTTCTGAGGAGTATCTAAAAAAGGCTGAGTCATTCATTATTCGTATTCTTTTTAACTGATTGTGAAATTTATATAGAGTAACTCGCTTTAACAAATACTTTCGACAACTTCCACTAGCAGACGTAGATAAGAACGTTCCGAGGGCTTTCATTAACTTGCAAAATAGGCGGAGCTAATCATTTATATCCTGCTTAAGTAAAACCGCTTGTAATGGAACTTACAGCGAGCCACTCTTTTATTCGTAAGTCACCATACAAGAATTCAGAAATTCATGCCGCAAGTCGAAATTGAGCCCGCGATCACCAGTGCTATGGCCAAGCTCTATAACCACTCAACCACCTCATCACGGAGGCAGACGATCACTCAAATTAATATTAACGCTATTTATGACAATGCCATATGCGGTGGCTGTCAGAAACTGTCCATGAAAATAAAACAGGTGGAGGACGAGATACGAAAATAACATCTGCGTTAAAAGGCACCTCTTATGCAGTAGATGTCAGTTAGTTTTCCCCTGAGCGACTGACTAGGAGCAAAACTATTGATACTTCGGCAGCTGCTACGACTACCGAACAACACGTAGCAATGGCGCAGGACAAAATTAGTTCGCCTTGAGCAAAAAAAAAAACAAAAAGCAAATCTGATATCAAGAAGGAAAAAGTAAATGGACAACCGACTTCGAGAGATGCCTCAAAAAACTTGAACAAGTGGCTTCAATCATTGCCTCATCCACCACAGGAAATACTGCAATTCCCACACCAAGCACAAGCATGGGTATTGATTCCGCACCTGGAACTACCACACGCGTATCAAAATCTTTGAAGCCGTGAAATTCACCGAAATGAAAAAACCGGAACAAAGCCCCTAGTATTTCAAAATAGTACACTTTTAGAACGATCAACCATAAAAGACTTAGGTCTAAGTTACACAAATAAGCCAGCATTATCGCCTCATGCAGATCAAATTAATGCAAAGGCTGCACAGATATGTGGTTTTATATCACATAATTTCTTCCATTCCGGAAATAAATTTAAACCAATACCGCATGTTTGTTCTTCCTATCCTAGAATACTGCTGTCCCTTATTTGGGCTGATGAACGCCTCTGACCGCAGTAAGATTGAAAAAGTTCAGAGGGTTTTTACTCGAAGACTATATTCTCTTCCTGGATCCAGTATCTCCTATACGGATAGATGCCAGTTAGCTAACATTAAATTTCTGCGCGTTAGAAGACTCGAAGCCGGTCTCTGCTTCCTGTTTCGCGTTATTTCTAGCCCAAATCTCCCACGAATTAACGCTCTCACTCCGGAAAATCGACCCTATGCCACTCGTAATTCCTCCATGATCATTTCACCACCCCTAAGCTCCACAACTAACCGGTCTCAGTTTTTGCCTCCAAATATGCTTTCATATGGAATAATCTACCACTGCAAACTAGGTTGTCGTCTACATCAGCTATTTTCAAAACCAAATTACGCAAACATTTAACTTCGGAAGATATAAAGTCCTTATTGTCTGTTTCCTTCCCGAACTCGCAACTTTTGGATTTTGAAAAGGGTCCTCCTGGTATTTGAGGCAGCTCCCTTGATATTATATTGGTCTCTTATTATATTTCCATCATCCTCTGCAGAGTCAATCTTTGCATTTACTTTTTCTTCCCCTCCTTTTAAACTAGCATTGCCAACTCTTGAATAACTTCATACTTACCTCCGAATTTGCAACCCTGACGATAGTCTCCAGGTTCTGTTGATGATCGAGGTGGGTTCTGATGGTTTCGCCTCTTTGGTGATGGACTATACAGTCAGCAAGGTCGCATCTCGATGATGATCTCGTGACCTCCACTGTCCCGTCTTCGTTTCGACCATGTTGTCTACGATGAGTTCGTCCTCTCTCACCTCCACTGGTGTTTATAAACAGTAGCTCTGACTGCTATATTATGGACTATATAGTCAGCAAGGTCTCATCTCGATGATGAACTCGTGACCTCTACTGTCCCCTCTTCGTTTTGACCATGTTGTCTACGATGAGTTCGTCCTCTCTCACCTCCACTGGTGTTTATAAACAGTAGCTCTGACTGCTATATTATCTCTCACCCGACAAGGAGCGTCCCGAAACCCTCATACGTAGTCAGCAACATCATAATACTATCCCATTGCATTTAGCTCGTAATTTTTTAGTGAAGCAGTTTTTTTCTCCTATATTTTTTTTAAATTGGCGGCTTACCGAACTTCGCCTCCGATTTAACCCTAGGAGTTTTTTTACTGCTTCTTTTCCAGTTCACCGTATATGCCAAAGATTGTTGACTTTTTTTAAAAAATGGCAAATCTTTTTGAATCGGATATGTTTACCATACTACTCCTTTCTGCTGTTCATATGGATGCTCACATAATGCAGCAATTATCCACTTTGTATTTATTTAAACCATGGTACTAAGTTTGTAATGATGGGGCCCTCTGGGCCTTAAATATAAAATTTATTTATTTATTTATATAGTCAAGCAGAAAGTCAAGTCATCCCCAGTGCGCTGCGTGAAACCTTTCCACCGGATAGTTGACGACAGCGTCGTAGGCACACAAAATGCCACTGACAAGAAAAAAGTCTTCATAATACAGAGACTACCTGAATCAACAGCTACAAATCCTGAAAACCGATATTCTGAAGACATGAACCACTTTCATGAACTTCTGAACCATATGCTGGAACCCAAAAGGTCGATTGAATTGGTAAAGTGCTTCCACCTTGGAAAATGGCCCGAAAGCCAATCTGAATCCACATGCCCTAGGCCTCTAAAAGTTATCGTGACTAGAAGCCAGGAAGCCAGGCTCATTATGTCTAGGCGCTTTGAGTTAAAAAACTCAAACCCTGGAGTTTTTTCCACAGGACTCGACATCTGTGAAACGGAAAAAACGTCTTCAAATTGTCACTGAACTGAGACAGCGGCTAAGCGAAGGGGAACACAATGTGGGTATTTAAAACAACCAAGTGATCCATCGGCCTTTGTTCTCCCCCTGGAGAGGCCCGTTCCAGATGACCACGCAGTCAACCCAGTAAAGGGGGGCTCGCGCCCGACCGTAAGCACTTTCTGGGCAAACCGAAAACTATCATTCATGTACACCAATACACTTAGTATGTTATCGAAGCTCAATTAGCTTAAAATTCATGTCTGTGAAATATCTCCCGATATAAATTTCCAAACAGAAACCTGGTTGTCCCAACACGTGGACGATCGGGAGGTAACTATGGCTGGCTACCAACTGTTTAGAAAAGACAGGAAAGGGCGTCAAGGAGGAGGTGGATTCACATATGTGAAAAGTGAACTTATAGTTTTAGACAAAATGGATACACTGGCGTCTACTTCCGAGGCGATATGGCTAACCATAAAAGTGCCAGGTTTATCAAGTCTAGATGTCCTGGCAGTCTACCGTCCACCGGGAAGAGACCACATAGCCGATGCTTTCCTGCTAGAGGAGATTGAAAAGTTTGTTACATGGTCGGAGATCCTGATCATGAGCGACTTAAAAGCACCTCACATCGAATGGAGCTCGGCCTGCGTTCAGTTGCCTTCTGAGCAGGGAACTAAAGCTACTTCTCACACATCATGTCACTTTTCCAGCAAGGGTGCACGAAAGACAACAGGCCAATTGTATGGACCTTGTTCTCACGACGTCACAGGACAGCATTGGCCAAGTGTCATGTCTACCGCCACTAGATAAAAGTGACCACGTTGTACTGCCAGTTAGCAAACATTAAACTTCTGTGGGTTAGAAGACTCGAAGCCGGTCTCTGCTTCCTGTTTCACGTTAACTCTAGCCCAAATCTCCCATAAATTAACGCTCTCGCTGCGGTAGATCGACCCTATGCCACTCGTAATTCCTCCATTATCATTTCAATACCCCTTAGCTCACAACTAATCGTTCTAAGTTTTTTGCCTCCAAATATGCTTTCATCTGGAATAATCTTCCACTGAAAATTAGGTGTCGTCCACATTCGCTATTTTCAAAACAAAATTGCGCAAACATTTAACTTCGGAAGATATAAAGTCCTTATTGTCTGTTTCCTTCCCAAACTCGTAACTTTTGGATTTCGAAAAGGGTCCTCCTGGTATTTGAGGCAGCTCCCTTGATATTATATTGGTCTCTAATTATATTTCCATCATCCTCTGCAGAGTCAATCTTTGCATTCACTTTTTCGACCCCCCCCTTTTTAAAACAAGCATCGCCAACTCTTGACAACCTTGATACTTTCCTCCGATTTTGCAACACCGACGATGGTCTCCAGGTTCAGTTGATGATCAGGGCGGGTTCTGATGGTTTCGCCTCTTTGATTGGTGGACTATGCAGTTGGCAGGGTCGCATCTCAATGATGATCTCATGACCTCTACTGTCCCCTCTTCGTTTTGACCCTGGTGTCCACGATTAGTTCTTCCTCTCTCACTTCCACTGGTGGTTACAAACAGTATTTCTGACTGCTATATTATCTCTCACATGACAAGGAGCGTTCCAAACCTCATACGTTGTCAGCAACATCACAGTTTTATCCCATTGCATCTAGCTATGATTTTTTTAGGTTAGCAGTTTTTTACTCCTAATTTGTTTTAAAATTGGCGGCACGCCGAACTTTGCCGCTGATTTAACCGTTATAGTTTTTTACTGCTTTTTTTATTGTTCACCGTATATGTCAAAGATTGTTGACTTTTGATTTAAAAATGGCAAATCGTTCTGAATCGGACTTGCCTACCATATTGTTCATTTCTGCTGTTAATATGACTGCTCACATAGTGCAGTTATTATCCACTTTGTATTTATTTAAACCACGATATTAAGTTTGAAATGACGGGGCTCTCTGGGCCTTAAATATACAATTTATTTATTATTATTTATTAAAAGGAGGGGACAAAAAGCGAATGCAAATATTGACTCTGCGTAGGATGATGAAAACAATTTTAGAAACCAATATAAAGTCAAGAAACTGCCTTAAATACCAGGTGGACCCTTTTCAAAATCCAAAAGTTGCAACTTTGGGAAGGCATCAGACAATATGGACTTAATATCTTCTAAACATAAATGTTTGCGTAATTTGGTTTTGAAAATAGATTATATAGACGATAAACTAATATCCAATGGAACATTATTCCATGTGAAAGCATATTTGGAGGCACATAACTGAGACCGGTTAGTTTTGGAGCTGAGGGGTATTGAAATTATCATGGAGGAATTACGAGTGGCATAAAGTTGATCTACCGGAGTGAGAGCGTTAATTCGTGGTAGATTTGGGCTAGAGTTAACGCGAAACAGGAGGCAAAGACCGGCCTTGAGTCTACTTAACCAAAGAAATGTAATGTTTTCTAACTGGCATCTATCCGTGTAAGAGATTCTGGATCCAGGAAGAGAAAATTGTCTTCGAGTTAAAACTCTCTGAAATTTTTTAATCTTATTTTGGCCAGAGGCGTTAATCAGCACAAGGAAGGGCAGCAGTTTTCTAGGATAGGAGGAACAAACATGCGGTACATGTTTAAATTTATTTCCGGAAGGAAGAAATTTTGTGATTTAGAACCACATATCTGTGCAGCCTTTGCAGAAATTTGATCTGCGTGAGGCGATAATGCTAGCTTATTCGTGTAATTTAGACATAAGTATCTTATGGTTGATCGTTCTAAAAGTGTAATATTTTGAAATACTAGGGGTCCAAGGAGCTTAGTGGGGCCAAAACACATGACATTACTCTTGGATGGAAAAAATTCCAGCTGTCAACTAGATCTTCAACGTGAGAGCATAAGTAGATCAGTGTTGATTTTATCAACGCAACTATTGGCAGTCTTTAGAAAATGCATAAACGCACTTGAGATCGTCAGCTTAAACGAAATTTTGTGAATTTGTGAGAAAATTTGAAATTTCGTTTGTGTACAGAATGAAGAGAAGGGGACCTAGAACCATGCCTTGAAAGATGCCACTCGTGAAGGGCTGAGGTGTCGAATAGCTATTACCTACTTAAACCTTCTGGCTGCGGTTAGACAAGTAGGAACCAATGAAGTCAAGGAGAGGAGGCCAGATGCGGAGGGCTTCCAGTTTCACCATAAGACGTCCGTGCGTTACCTTAACAAATGCTTTGCTCAGGTCAAAGTAGATCACAACCACTGACTGCTGTCCACATCGAAGGTAAGTGACGAGTTTATGAAAAGCTAAGTGACACACTTTGCAAGCTTATTTTCTAAGCAAAAGTCAAAAATTTGATTAAGAATATTTTTTCAAGAATTTTTGCTAGAGCCGGTGTTTTGTGAGCGCCTCCATAATTATTTACGTCTGAACGAGATCTCGACTTGAAGAGGGAAATAATAATAGATGTCTTCCGTGAGTCAGGAACGAATCCTTTTAAATAGATAAACTGAGAATATATGGCTAAGCAATCGGGGAAAGCTCGGCACTCTTAATAACTGAGTTTGGAATACCGTCACTCCCCGAAAGGTGCGAGTTTTTTTCGCCGAATTATTTGCAAACGTATAAGATCTAAGTAGAAGTCAATTATGCTGATAACATTGAACAAGAATGCTTGAAAAAACGGAACCGGTTCAGATTCCATAGTAAGATGATTTGCAAAGAATGCACTTAACAATTCTGCCTTGTCAGAGTCTTCGAGAACGAAGTTCTTAGCCTCATTTAGTAATGAAGGAACTTAATAACCTCGTTTTGAGGATGATCGACGACGGAACAGTTGAGCAACAGATTTTGCAGTGTTTCACTTACTGATTGCACATGATTTTCTCTGTCTGTCACGTGCAAGACGAATCTTAGTGACCAATTCCAAAAGCTCTGCGATCATTAGATGAACGAGCTAGTAGATTGATCTTTTAACTACCTCCTAAATTTTTTTTAGTTGTGGCAAAAGAAAGTGAGGAACGGTAGATTACGAAGCGTAGAGTTTGACAATTTTGGTTGGCTTACATTCCAGGATGTTATTTGAAACGACTGATATGAAGTCACAATGACTTTCTGCGTCGTTCATGGAGGAGCGATGCTGCTAGTCCAATGAGTCCAAAACCATATTAATTAAGCTCATATCTGCGAGGTCGAAAGCATGATAGGGACGAACAATGCTAGCCTTTTTTGATGAGACAATTGGAAGGCAACAGTGCATTAATGTGTGGTCACTTTAGAAGAGGGCCTGCTAAAAATCAACGAAGAGGGATCAATGTTGTTTGTGAGAATCAAGCCTTAAATATGCTTGTATCTCGTTGATTAACGGAAAGCTGGGACCAATTAGAAAAATTAATGGTATCTAGAAAAACCTGAAAGACGGTCAATTTCAGTCAATTTCAGGAATATTAAAATCCCCAGCGGTTATTTTAATGTTAAAATTGGACTCCGAAACCAATTTAAAAATTTCACAAAGTTTTGCATTATCATCGGATGATGAATTAGGCGGGTTGTTAATACATCGGAGATCACCTTTTGCCGGGGCGACAAGATAATGGATGCGAAGCAGTAATTCCCAGAGAATGGCGTAACATCTAGATCAAACGGAAAGTGCTTAAATGAAGCTTTAATATAGAGAAGACAACCAACACCACGATTGCTAATGCGGTCTTGATGGTAGAGATCATACTTGTCTCCTCCCACCATGGCTTTTTAGCGGACCTTTCTTGTGAAACCTGCCACATGTCTTTTCTAAATCTACTGACCTCTCTTCGTAATGAGCATCTATCTGTTGTAGTTATTTATTCTAATCATAGTAAAGCATTAGATAAAGTGCGTCACAAACGACTTCTAGTTAGAGTCTAAAGGATTTCGCAACACCCTTACTGGCTTAATTAGGTCATACCTATCTGATCGAAAGCAAAACGTTTTAGTGGAGTCCTCATGCTAAAGTGCTACCATGATTGTGAGCGGTGTCCTTCAAGGTACCGTATTAGGTCCTTTGTTGTTATTACTTTACATTAATGATATTTCATCGATAGTCAAACACTCTCAATCTTATATTTATGCTGATGAACTCAAATGCGTGTAATTCCTCTCTATCTCTACGGCCGAACGATTCGGACATAGCTACTGTTTCGGCACGGAGCTCCACATGACAAGTCGAGTTCTCATCTTTTATGTGTCGCTACATGAGTTTTGGGCCTGTAAGGCTGCCACAACCTGCTATTTTTAAAGTTTGCCCTATGACTGAATGTTCCTCCATCAAGGACTTGGGCCAAAGCTACACCAATCAGATAGATCATTCTCCTCCAGCCAATAAAATTATGGCCAAAGCTGCCCAGATTTGCGGCTTTATTTCTTTTAATTTTTTACCTTCCTGAAATTAAATTAGACTTAATCGCATGTGGGTACTTCCCATTCTTGAATTTTGCTTTCCTTTCTTCGGTTTAGTGAACAAATCTAGTCGTTCAAAAATTGAAATTGTCCAAAGGCATTTCACAAAAACTCCTGTATGTGACTCGTTCATATACTTTCTAATCAACCAGATGCCAGCTGACGAAGCTAAACTTTCTTTTGGTCAGGAGACATGAAGTTGTCTTTTGTCTCCTTTTTCGACTAAATAGAAGCTCAATTTTCCCCATGCTTTCTGTTATTACCCCCAATAATCTTTCTTATAACCTCCGAAATTCAGCACTAATTATACCTCCTCCTCATCCTCCACGTGTAAAAGCTCTCTATTATTTGCTTCTAGGCATAACTTTCTTTGTAATAAATTGCTAATTGGAATAAGGTCTTTAACTAGTCTATCTGCATTCAAGCAAAGAGTGCACATTTATCCTTACATTGATTCTATTAACCTTTCACTTTCCTCATCTTTTCCGAGCAGCTTTCTCTATGACTCGGAGAAAGGACCATCGGGAATTTAGGAGGCCCTACTGAAACGATTTTTTCTCTAGCTGGTTTCCCCCATGAACCACGATATCTCCTTATGTCACTAGTCATTCAAAAGATAAAGTCATTCGGACGTACACATATTGAAGGATGCAGTCTAAAATGTTGGCGTTTCGTTGGATACTTAACATCATCAGAATTCAATTTTGGATCCAAAGATGTTGAAGCCTCAAGTTCACTGACGCCTATTCGTGAGATTTTGTTTCCTGCGCCATAATGATCAAGAACGAACCATATCGACGTTTCATTATCTCATTCTGAAAGGCTACTGCAGTTTAAGCCTATACTAACCTCCTTACCGTATTTTTGTAAGCAATTTTTTCCTTATCTCTATTCAGAAAATGGAGGCCTATTAAAATCTGCCTCCCTTTTTAAGGTAGGAGTTTTTTTACTGCCTATTGTCTAGTTCACTATTTATTTCAAAACATCACTAACTTTTGACCTAGCAGGACAATTTCTGCCTACATTATTAAATATTTGTACATTTTATATGCATGCATTGTCATAATCTTATTTCTTAACTAATGTTTGCTTAGGCAGTGTCTTGCCGGCGCTAACAAAATATAAATTCTAAACAAGAACCAACCGGTATTTGATTATTTTCAAGAGGTACCTGTAGATCCTCTGTTTTTCGTATTTTACGACCACAGGTGAGTGCGAAGGGCGTCTGCTGTGTTAAAGTGTGAATCGTTGAGCAGTATGCAAGCATGCGTGGTGGCAAACATAATTTTCCCCGTGAAGGGAGCCTAGCGATCTACAAAAGCCTTTAGTAAACCAACTAGCGTCCTATTCGTCCATTTCACTTTACCGTTGCGGATTTTTAGCCGTGGTTTGCGTCTTATTGACCTTTTAGTACTAACAAAGACTGGGAAGGAACGCATTTTCAAACGAAGACCCTCGGTCCGAATGGATCTGTTCTAGTGCACCCTATATATATAGCCAATTGTTAAAGATGACCTGGGCGACAGGTTCAGTTGACATGTTGGACAGGGGTTACGCTTCAGTCATTTTGTTAAAGAAGCCAAACATCATTAGAATATATCGGTTGCCTCAGCCAGATTGCGGTAATGGACCAACTAAATCAACGCCCACGCGTTCATTGGGGTATCCCGTAAAAATTGGCCCTATTCAACTCTCATGGCAATTGCAGCTGATTGCACAGGGTGCAAAACCGAATAAAGTTACACACCGACAGCTTTAAGTTAGGCCAGTAGTACCAGCGTCTAAGGACCCCCTCCGTCTTATGAATGCCTACGTGGCACAATCGTGTGTTGATTCCATTAAGAACATCTTCCACCATAGATAATGGTAGGAGGATGTGTCGCGGATATTATTCGCCATCCCTATAAAACAAAACGTCATTATCCATAAAGAGTTTGTCTCACACCGTGTGCAAGCAGCGCGTCTCATAGCTGTGGCTTCCCAGTTCAACTGCATTAAGTGGTCAAGAACCACTTAACTTCCTATGGTATATCAGGCCAATATGAGGTTAATCTTGCTGAGTTTGCGCCCAAAGACGACTTTTGTCATCTTTTAGTGACACTGTACTAATGTAAATGTCTGTACATGATGGAAATTCGCTGAAGGGACGGTAAGGATTCTGAGAGAGGGCATCAGCATTATTGTGCTGACGTCCTGGACAGTACAGACACTAAAAACTCCTACCCAGCTAGTCTCTCTTGTCAACTAGCAACCCGTACTTCAGCGTTCTTAAAGTTCTGTGAACAAGTCAGAGAGCTATGATACGCGTGCACAATGAAAGGCCGGTATTAAAGGTATGGCAGGCATTCTTGCACGAAGTGCGCGAATGTTAGCACCTCTCTTCTATTCACGCAGTGACGGCGTTCTGCCTTCGTCAGAGATCGGCTTAGATACTAAAGAACGCCATCTGTCCGGTATGGTTGTTGCTGGAAGAGGACAGCACCTAAGGCAGTGTCACTGGAATCGATATCTAGAACAAATTTCCTAGCGTCATTGCTAATATCGGGCAAAATTAAAATCGGAGTGGTGCACAACTTATTCTTCTAGGTCTGGAAGCTACACAGCAGTCCGCTTAAAATGTACGTCTTTCTGGGTCAGCTTGTGAAGCGGGCCGGCTATGTGAGCATAGTCTTCGATAAAGCTTCTTTAGTAAGAAGCCAGTCTTAGCCAACGGCGGACCTCAGTAACGTCGGTAGGAGTGGGCCACTGACGGATTGATCACACTTTCTTCTCGTCCAATTATATGCCAGAGACAGAGACAACATGCCCTAAAAACTTGACACGAGATCTTATTAAAACACACGTACAGGGCTTAAGGTTAAGAACAGACTGTCGGAGGATGGCAAACACGGCCTATAATAGAGAGTGTGGAGTCGGATACACAGGGTGTTGCCCATGTCTCTGTAACTATTACAATGTCGGGGCGGTGGATGAAAACCAGAGTGTGGAGCAAAGGCATCTCATTAAGCAGAGATCTGATATTCAGGACGATTATTTTAAGCGGGCACGTTTTCGGTTTCTCAAACGGGACAGTTAGGCTGTCAGAGTGACTGCCTTTGGCCAAAGAAATGATTTTGTCACTTGAACAATCTGTCCATCCCTTATTTTGAGATTTGCCTCACCATTGGTCCTTCGTGGTTCCAGTTCTATTATTAATTTTCGCATTTTTCTTCGCTCTTTCAGCCCATATTCCGGTTGCAAAAAAAACTTCAGAGTGCAGGCCCCATAGGGTTGATTCTATCTGTAGCAAGAGCTGTGCCTGTGCTTCGTTTTCCAAGATAATTTTAAGAGGTCTTGGTAGAGGATTTGAATCATTTGTTGACAGAGCCTTCCCTATTCTATATGCCTTGAGAATATGAATGAACTCGCCGTCCGTTAGCTCCGATTTTGCATACAATTGAAGGAGTTCCAAGTCATGATTTACTCGCTCCTTCTGAATTACTGACGCTGACTCAGGAACGCCCTTTATGATAACATTATGTTTTGGACCCAATCAAGCACCCGTTTGCATTTTAAGTCTTTCAACTGAGTGAGTACTTGTAACCAGTTCACTTGGTTCAGTAGGTACAGGTGAACCGGGTGTTGTGCAGGCTGGAGACAAATCCATGTACAAATTGGTCTTCTTAGACCTTTTCCTCTTTGTCTTTACAGACTCACCATCCTCTTCAACATCGCATGCTGGTTCAACGTCCAGCAGCAATGTAGCACTAGGTTGTAATGCCAGGTTCATGCTTATGCTGCCTGAGCTTAGCGATGATGGTGTTGAGAAAGGACTAGATGGGACACCCTTTCGAACTAGCGAAACGTCCTCTGGTATACTGGGTTAGGTAAACGCGATGGCTTTTATGCGAGTGTAAGGTAAGCTTGAAGAGGCTAAACATGCATATGCATTTTGTTTTGCGGTAGGTTGTTGACGGACAGGAGCTTTTTCAACAGGTGGGCAAGAAATAGATTTTTTAAGATATCTATTTCTTGCCTTAGATTGTCTACCTCCTGCTCCATCCCAAAAAAATTCTGTAGTAGGCTGAAACAACCCATACAAGTTTCATCTTCGTAAGCTACATTAACTGAGCTTATTATACTTTTTGCCCGTTTAGCGGGAGGTGAAAAATTAGCAGAATAACGATAGTTGCAACTACTTTCTGCTAGTCTATTAATTCGCTGACCAAAATCCCCTGCCAATATGACCGAATGGTTAGAGGCGTCGATAGACAGTCATACGCAATTTTGCGGTTCATGTGCGAAACGAGGTCGTGGACCAATTTTTTGCCGCAATACGCTTAATGCACCTGCGTTTTGCATATTTATGGGGATACACAGCAAATGCAATTGATGTTAGAATCGCCACAAAAGTAACAAAGAGTCAGTTAGGATATTCAACAATAAGAATATGAAAATATAAGGACTCAACATTTGGTTTGAGCCCATTCCGCGATTGAAAGCAGATGCAGGGAGCACACAGCCGGCGTGAGTCCCAGAAATCAGTAAAGATCGAGGCTAGCAATTCCAGCTGAGATCAATCCTGGGGCAGAGAATAATCCTCAGCAGTAGAGTTTTTGTTTTTTTTTCAAGCCTCAGAATCCTTGCATCCAGGTCACAATTAACGAACTCAGGTGAATAAAGAGACAATTTTTTAAAAATTTCCCAGCACCGTGTCTTCTTCACTGAGATAGGGACTAAAAACTCGTCGGCTCGAGGGACTTTAAATTCGAAAACAATTTCAAACGACCCACTGAAATTAATTTCACCCAAATAAGAACAAAACATTTATTAAGGGAAAATTTTGGGATTAATTCGTACTAGAAATTACAATTCTATTTGGATTGGGTTCTGAGGCGATCCTTTGATGGGGATCGACTGTCCTCGGCAGATCTTGGGCAAGTCCGCAGGAGAAGGACACTAATAACAATGAAATACGATTCGAAGCTCGACCGGTCGTACGTCAATCTTAGCGGGAGTTTTATTGGTTGCTAGTGCACCTCGATGACGCATCGCTAAGGGCGCAAAAGAAGGCGCGCAGCGTCATTGGTAACTCGATCGGTCACTGAGCTGTCAATCCCGCGCGCGCCGTGCGACGCCATTTCCTGTGCTCTCGTGCTGCGACGCGGACGCTTAACTGCATGCAGCCCTATTATGTATATACTGGCCATTTTTTGCTTTTGTTGCAGTATGTTTAGAGCAGTATCTAAGAGAACACTTAGAAGACAGGCCACACACGTCTTTCTGGAGGATTTCCTTCAAATTGCCGAGAATATGTGGGAAATGTATCCGTCCGACTCATCTTCATCGTTGTGGCATTTGACATCCTCCTCTTGTTCATTATATGACGACTCGGACTCTGAGATTTCCTCTGCCGATGAGGAGACAAGTTGGATGGCTATGGTATCTGACTTGGCCGCAAAATAATCGTCAAGCTCACCTTCAAGGAGGAACCTATGGTAGGAGATGCTCTGAGTTCATGGGCAATACGCTCGTGTTTACCACCGATTCATCTGAGCAGTCCTCTGAAGATAATCAGACGGCTGACCTCGGATCTTCCTGCAAACGCACGAACGCTGTTGGGTAAGACAAGTGATGTTTTAATGGTAACAGCAATCGGCAGTGGTGATTTCGTTCATTTAGAACTTGTGAAACAGTTAACTGAGCAGTTTTGAGACCCTACCAGGCGTCTAATAGGCAAAAGTGTTGTAACTTATTTAGCTATTGATGAGCTCCTTATACATAAAAAACACTGAGCGTCGGTGTTGGCATATCCTACGTAGAATTATGGAGCCCTTCGTTTGTGAAATATTCGTTGTTGGAATTTACTGTGGCAATACTGTACTGTACCAATAGGTTAATAATTGGTAAGACGCCATCAAATGGGTCACTTCTGGTAGGCGATAAATTAGTATGTGTGCCGAATATTGCCCACTATTCGAGTTGAGTCATAGGCTTTTTGTTTTCAGAGTGTGAAAATGTTGAAGATTTTTTCAATTATCCTGAAAACTCGTCATTTATTAACGTTTATAAATCTACCTTAGGAAACGTACTCAAAACAAGCCCATTACCGTCCACTGTCCGGAAATACGCGTGCTTCCCCTTCAAAGGTCACCTGGTCCTAATTGAAATCACTGGACGATGGGCCATGGAGGACTGACATAATGGAATATACCAAGTACGCCACAGACATGATAATGAATTTGAAGACTGCGTCGGACGGTAACTTTTCATCTTATTCTTGTATTGGGGTTTCTTTCTCACTGTAACTCTCACCCTTCAACGGTCGCTGTCCACCACTCGTACAACCCAACAGTTCCGCAGTTATTGATTCGTGGATAGTGAAGATCGTTTTTACTTTCTTATCCGTTTTTTCCTGTTGGATTGTGGCTTATTATGTCAGATGATTAAATTCATATTGGACGTCCAAGAAGGACTAAGAAATTCCCGATAGATTCCAAAGTTTACATGACAAACATACCGTCCCTCTCATCGTCATCAGTATGCAGAAAAATTACAACCGTTACTGTTTTTTAGGACAGTTCATCGGGTAGCAGTGATTCAAGCATAACAATGCCTATTGCACAGTCTCCCTCACATGCGAGTAAGCCACTACCATCAAAATACAATCTTCCAAGACGGCATTCGGCGCCATCGAAAAAGGTGACGTGGTCACAGTACCACACATAAAAGGCAGTAATCACGTAAGGCTTGCCATCGATAGAACATGTAATTCCATATAAAAGGAATGCGGCATTTGCAAGACCTAAAGGTAGAGGTGGCTGCTTTGCGGTGAATATCTTGAGGAACATTTGGGGAGCTGCGCCACCCATGCATCCCAGCTGTCGTCAAGAGGTCACATATTTAAACCAATGTTGACCCTTGATGAAGTAGACACCTTAACCGAAGACGTCACAGACAAACCATTCAGAGAGAAATTGGTTGGTAGCCTGCAAATTTTTTACTATCTTACTAGGTTACGTATTTGGCCTCCCTCGGCGGTGAAAGCGTCAGCAGTTTGGCTGATCGCATATTTTCGGCCCTTTTCGCCGATGAGTTGACCTACTACTTAACTTTCTACGGTATACACCAGGACAAGAAACATTTCTTGCCTCCCCTCTCTATGCCGTTATTCTGAGTAAGAAAAAGCTCATTAATTACTTAATCATGTGTACCGCAGAGGTGTTTAATAGGTGGAATAATCCACAAAAGGCGACAAATTACTTTTTGAAAGTGCTTTTAAGAATGCCTTTAAGAAGGCATAAGACCGGTTTCACAAAAGGGGTCTAATGTCTATCCTCGGCAAGAGTCTTGACGGTTAGTCAAATTTACTTATCAAAATTAATGCTGATATATAAATTGTCTACAATTGTCTACAAAAATTGCCTGCATTAAAAATTCCGCTGATTAAAATGCTTTTATAATTAGCATTTCAAAGTTCATTGTTTGCTTACCCACTGAATAAATTCACTGCCTTTTCATTTAAGAGGGGAGATCCAATGAACCGGCGGACGGATTGTCAGGTCCCTCGACACAGGATTAGTCCAGCGACTTCAAATACAGATAAATTTCAGACTTATTTTTGTAAACCTCCATTTTTAAAACTTTTTTAACCAAAATATACTTTACTTACTTGCTCAGTCTTACGAGAGTCATCATAACATTGTTAAAATTATATCAGAATGTAATTGGGGTCGTTTTTAAACCGTTTACCTAGTAGATGATCTACAAAAGGAGAAAGGGATTCCACTGTGCAGTTGAAAAATGAGATATGAATTTTTCGGATCCGATTCGCGTCCAAATTAGGCGGTCACGGACGGATACGATTCGCATCCGACAATTCGTACGGTCGTATCTGATTCGCGTACGAATTGTTATTAGGGGAGTGGCGATAATTAGAGGAAGCGTCAGAGAGCAGTCTACGGTTCAAAGTGGTGAGCCTCAATTCTCCTCGGTATTTATGTCGTTTTCTCTAGATGATTTGACAGGTTACATAGAATAGACCAGTGGGTATGCGCAACTCATATATTGAAGATCAAATATACCTTAATAACAATTCGGACGCGAATCGGACGCGAATCGGACGCAATTGGGATCCGACGGTACGATTATTCGGACGCGAATCGTATATTGACCATGACCATCTTATTCAGACTGGAATCGGATCCGAAAATTCATATCTCATTTTTCAACCGCACAGCGGAACCCCTTACTCCTTTGGTAGACACCCATACTAGCTAAACGGTTAAACAACGAACCCCGTTGAATGCTAATATAATAGTTATTAATAATAAGGTGGCTTTCGAAAGACAGAGTGAGCAAATAAAATGTATTTCGAATAAAAAGATGCAAAACGTTAGTGTACAAAAATCTTATAAATGTCTCCAAATCATAATTCCTGTGTTGACGGACCCGGCAATCCCTCAACTGTTTCATGGGGTATCCACCCTGAAATGAAAAGACCATGAAATTAGTGATGATTAGTAAACAATGCGCTAGTTTTTATCTGGTAAATTTTTGTATACATCATTGACAACCGTCAGCACTGTGACCCTTGGCTGCGTTTAAGCCCCTTTCCTGCAGTCGACCATATGCCTTTTAAAGGCGATTTTGAAAGCTCATTAAAGCTTCAATTTATCAGCCTGATATCGTTTATTCCAAAGATTGAACACCTCTGCGGTACACATTAATTTAGTAATCAATAAGAATTATCTAACCCAAATAAGTGCGTATAATGGGGAAATGAAAAAGGCCTTCTTGGTCTGGTGCAGACCGTAGAAAGTTAACCGGTGGGTCACCTCATCGGCAAAGAGGGCTGTGAAAACGCGATCAGCAAAATTGCTGACGCTATCGCCGCCAAAGGAGGCAAAATGGGTAACCTAGTTACACGGTAATTTATGTCCAGACAACCTACCAATTGCTTCCTATATGCCCTGTCTGCGACGTCTTTGGTCAGGGCCTCTACTTCATCAAGGCTCGACATTTGTTTTAAAATCGGACCCCCTGATGTAGGCTGGGACGCATGGGTGCCAGCTCTACCAATTTGCTCATCCAGGCGATGCCATTTGGACGCCAACTCCGCTTTTAAATCGTGCAAATATCTTATTTCTTGCATTTGGCTTTGCATTAGCCATCGAAGACTTGCTTTGATTAATGATTGGCTGCGTCTTCCTGTTTTATGACCACGTCGCCATTTTCGGTGTCGCCGAATGCCGTCTAGGAATATAGTCTTGTCAGGTATTAGCTTACCTGCGTAGGACGGAGACTGTGCGGTAGGCAGTGTGCTGCTTGGATCACTGCTTCCCGATGAATTGTACTAAAACAACGTTAACTGTGGTAATTGTTCTGCATACCGATGAGGATGAGAAGAAGGGCATGTTTGTGACAAACATTTGGATCTATCGTAAATTTCGTGTTCCGTCTGGGACGTCCGGTATGAGGTTTGCCCTCTAGCTACTGCAAGCCCACGGCCCTCCGGATCGACAGGAATTTCAATTCCAGCTGAATCTTCACCCGTTAACCTTGTTCGTATTTCGAGTGAAATCGTGTCAACGCCACTTCTTTCTCCTCCCAAGCAAACCACGCCTGCGAAAGCTGCCAAACCTAGTACACCTTAGAAAACTACCAGTAAATCTGAATCAATGTCTCAGTCAGGCATTAAAATCAGCTATGTAATTTCCGACGGGAAATCTGCTAAAATCTTAGCATCTATAACAGATGCGAGCACTAACGTTAGAATCTTTCCCAACCCAAAATTGTCCGAAATCCCCAAATAATGAACGCTTCTAATTAAGGTTACCAGTTTTTCGAAATAATTTATTTCTTTTTTAAATGCATTTTTTCCGCCAATTTATGCTAACTTCCCTCAGAATCTCATTGCTATGCCACCGCCTACCTTTTCCACGTCACAATGTAGCCTTCCCTTCCATTGTTTTCCATCCAAATATGCCGTTGTACAATAATCTCAGTTCCTTGAACAGTAACATTTCGACAAATTGTTGACCAAAGCAATTTTGTTTCCTACCTTTCATTTCTTCTTTCCAGTTTTCTTCTCCGCCACCAAATGTTCCTTTTTTATGAATACTGATAAGCGTAACCTGCAACTCAGGAATACGTTCAGTTTAGTTTCAGTCAATGCGAGATAAGTTGTAAATAAGATGGCTGAGCTTAGAAAAGTAGCTTTTGAGTTTGATCATATGTGCCGTGCATCACTGAATCATGTTCTCACTCTCTTAATTATAAATTGACGCTTGCTATAGATAATTTCAATTTGTACCGACAAGACCGCGTTGAAAAATTTGGGGGTGTCGCCTTGTTTATTTTTGGCTGTGTCTATAATCCTCCGTGTTATGATGGCAATGAAAGCGAGCTCTGTGAACTATTTTAAAAAGTTGCAGAGACTCAATTTGATGTCAAAATAATCGTAAGCGATTTCTAATCTGTCACACATTGACTGACAGACGAATTCCTCTCCGCCAAAACTTCAGAAATTTTTCGATACTATTAACTATTCAAACATGCCAAAACTGGTCGGATGAGTTACTAGAAATGACAAAATTTGAGATTTAATTTTTACAAATGATATCCACCCTCTGTTTATGAATTGCATCGTGATCAATTTACAAGTGATCACACAATAATTCACTGTTGTTTTCCATTTTCCTTCTTACGAAGCCTGAGGTTAAATGCAATTACCTCGACTTTGAAAACACAAACGATGAATTAATAAATAATTTCGTAAGCATTCTAGATTGGCATAGCATATTTTCAATCAATGATCTAAACTTTTTCAGTGAGCTATTTCAGAGGCTCACAGAAAAAATCCAGGCTTTTATCTCGTTTAAGATTTTATATTTAAATACAGCTTCTTTTTCTGTTTCACATTTTCTCCAAAACAGACTTAACAAAATTACGGAAGCAACTTAAAAATTTATCTTAATGCTCTTTTTCAGTTCACTTAATAATTGCACAAATATTTGAATAAGCATCAAAAATTAAGTTCACGCGAGATAATCGTAGGGAGTCTCAGGCACTAAGTGATGCCAATTCATCCAAATCTTTCGCTCAAATTTTCAATGTTCGGTCATCGGTTTAGCGTCTGAATATAACTCCGCCCTTAATCGACTGTAACAAAAAATTCGTTACAGAGGATTTGGGCAAAGCAGAATTGTTTAATTCGTTTTTTGTCAACCAACTTAGCACTGAAACTAGACTCACTCCCTCAATTCCTCTGCTTTCAACTTCGAATTCCCTCCTAACAATAATTCATTTCTTGCTTTCACGTTTTCAAAAAGAAATAGCTTACCTAAAAATTCACATTCGTTTGGAACTGATAACATTCCGAACTCACTTATGAACAGTTAAGGGATTTTCCACCTTTACTAAGCAAAGTATTCACAGTATTTCTCGAAAATGGTTTCTTCCCCCGATTCTTGGAAAACTTCTATTATAATACCAGTTTTTAAGTCTGGTTCCCGATCGGATATTCATAACTACCGCGGTGTTCATAAAACGCCCTCTCTTGCTAAAGTCTTTGAAAAAATAATTGCCAAACAAATCATGGATTTTTGCATAAGTAATCAAATTATCAACTTTTCCCAACACGGCTTTTTACCGGACCACTCTTGTGAAACCTGCCACATGTCCTTTTAAATCTACTAACCTCTCTTTGTAATGATCATCTATCTGTAGTAGTTATCTATTTTGATCTTACTAAGGCACTCCATAAAGTGCCTAATAGATGCCTTCTAGCTAAACTAGAAGATATAGGATTTCGTAGTCCCCTTACTGACTTTATTAGGTCGTACCTAAATGATCGAAAACAAAACGTTTTGGTGGGGTCCTCATACTCAAGTGCTACCCCGATTGTTATTGGTGTCGTTCAAGGTACCCTATTAGGTCCTTTGTTGTTCTTACTGTATACAAATGATATTTCATCAAAAGTTAAACATTCTCAATGTGTTTTTTATGCTGATGACATCAAATGGGTGTATTTCTTCTAATAAATAAATAAATTGTATATTTAAGGCCCAGAGAGCCCCGTTATTTAAAACTTAGTATCGCGGTCTAAATAAATACAAAGTGGATAATGGCTGTACTATGTGAGCAGCCATATTAACATCAGAAATGAACTATATGGTAGGAATGCCCGATTCAGAACGATTTGCCATTTTTAAAACAGAAGTCAACAATCTTTGACATTTACGGTGAACGAGAAATGAAGCAGTAAAAACTCTAACGGTTAAATCGGCGGCAAAGTACAGCGAGCCACCAATTTTAAAACACACTAGGAGAAAAAAACTGCTTCACTAAAAAATTCATAGCTAGATGCAGTGGGATAGTACGGTGATGTTGCTGACAACGTAGAGGGTTTGGAACGCTCCTTGTCGTGTGAGAGATAATAAAGTAGTCAGAGCTATTGTTTGTAACCACCAGTGGAGGTGAGAGAGGACGAACTAATCGTGGACACCAGGGTCAAACGAAGAGGGGACAGGAGAGGTCATGAGATCATCATCGAGATGTGTCCTTGCCGACTGCATAGTCCACCAATCAAAGAGGCAAAACCATCAGAACCCTCCTTGATCGTCAACTGAACGTGGAGACCATCGTCGGGGTTTGAAAAATTTGGAGGAAAGTATCAAGGTTGTCAAGAGATGGCGATGCTTGTTTAAAAGGGGGGGGGGCGAAAAAATGAATGCAATGATTGACTCTGCAGAGGAAGATGGACATATAATTAGAGACCAATAAAATATCAAGGGAGCTGCCTCAAATACCAGGAGGACCCTTTTCAAAATCCAAACGTCGCGAGTTTGGGAAGGAAACAGACAAAAAGGACTTTATATCTTCCGAAGTTAAATATTTGCGTACTTTGGTTTTGAAAATAGCTAATGTAGACGACAACCTAATTTTCAAGTGGAAGATTATCCCAGATGAAAGCATATTTAGAGGCAAAAAACTGAGAACGATTAGTTGTGGAGCTAAGGGGTAGTGAAATGATCATGGAGGAATTACGAGTGGAACAGGGTCGATATACCGGAGCGAGAGCGTTAATTCGTGGGAGATTTGGGCTAGAAATAATGCGAAACAGGAAGCAGAGACCGGCTTCGAGTCTTCTAACCCACAGAAGTTTAATGTTTGCTAAGGGGCATCTATCGGTTTAACAGATACTGGATCCAGGAAGAGAAAATAGTCTTCGAGTAAAAACCTCTGAACTTTTTCAATCTTACTGCGGTCAGAGGCGTTCATCAGCCCAAATAAGGGACAGCAGTATTCTAGGATAGGAGGAACAAAAATGAGGTAAAGGTTTAACTTTATTTCCGGAAGGAAGAAATTATGTGATATAAAACCACATATCTTTGCAGCCTTTGCAGAAATTCGATCTGCATGAGGCGATAGTGCTAGCTTATTCGTGTAACTTAGACCTAAGTCACTTATGGTTGATCGTTCTAAAAGTGTAATATTTTGAAATACGCGGGGTCCAGGAAGCTTAGCGGGGCCAAAACACATGAAACTACTCTTGGATGAAGAAAACTCCGTCTGCCAAGTACAGCCCAAAGTGAGAGCATAAGTAGATCAGTGTTGATTTAATCAACACAACGATCGGCAATGTCTTTAGAAAATGCATAAATGCACTTGAGATCGTCAGCGTAAACGAAATTTTGTGAATTTGTGAGTAAAGCTGAAATTTCATTTATGTACAGAATAAAGAGAAGGGGACCTAGAACCGTGCCTTAAAAACGCCACTCGTGATCGGCTGAGGCGTCGAGTAGCTATGACCTACTAAATCAACTGCCGAACGATGCCTAGAACAAATTAATTCGGTCTTAGCCGCTGTTTCAGCGTAGAGACCCACATGGCTAATGGAGTTCTCAACTTCTAAAATTTCACTACATGAGTTCTGGGCCTGTAAAGCTGCCGTAACCTCTTATAATTGAAGGTTGCCCTATGATTGAATGTTCGTCGTTTAAGGACTTGGGCTTAAGCTTCACCAATAAATTAGATCTTTCGCCTCAGTCCGATAGAATTACGGCCAAAGCTGCTCAGATTTGCGGCTTTATTTCTTATATTTTTTACCTTCCAGAAATTAAATAACGACTTTATCGTATGTTTTATAATTCCCCTTCTTGAATTTCGTTGTCCCTTTTTCGGTTAAATGAACGAGTCTAGCCGTTCAAACACTGAAAATATCCAAAGACATATCAAAAAACTCCTGTTTCCGACTCTTTCAACTACTTCCTACTCAACAAGATGCCATCTCCCGAAGCTTAAATTTATTTGGGTCCGGAGACTGGAAGCAGGCTTTTGTCTCCTTTTCCGACTTAATAACATCCGTAACTCTCCACAAGCTTTCTGTCATTATCCCCATTAGTCTCCCTTATAACCTAATAAATTCTGCACTAATTATACCCCCCTGCATCCTCCTATTTTAAATACTCTCTCTTCTTTGCTTCTTGGTATAGTTTTCTTTGGAATAACCTGCCAATTGAAATAAGGTCGTTAACTAGTCTATCTGCATTCAAGCGAAGACTGCACGTTTACCTTAACACTGATTCTATTAACCTTTTATTTTCCGCATCTCTTCCCAGTAGCTTTCCCCATGACTCGGAGAAAGGACCATCGGGAATTTTAGTGACCCTCTGGTTATTATATTTTCGTTATCCCGAGTCCTTCCTGAACCATGATGTCTCCTTATATCACCAGTCATTCAAACGATGAAGTCACTCAGACGCACAAATTCGGTGGTCCACAGTCTAAAATTCTTCCTTTTTGTTGGATACTAACCATCATCCGAATTCAATTCCGGATCCGTAGATGCCGAGGACTTAAGTTTATTGACGCATTTTCGTGAGATTTTGTTTCATACGCCTAAGTGATCAAGATCGCATCATCTCGACGTTTCATTATCTCATTCTGAAATGCTACTGCAGTAACACCCTACTCTACCACCTGATCTTATCTTCCTAAGCAGGTTTTTTCTTCTATCTTCAATTCAAAAATGAAGGCCTATTGAACTCTGACTCCATTTTTAAGGTTGGACTTTTATTTCACCGCCATTTGTTTCCAGTTCACCATTTATTTCAAAACATCGCTAACTGTTGACCTAGCAGGACAAGTTCTGTCTACATTATTAAGTATTTGTACATTTTACCTGCACAAATTGTCATAACTTTATTTCGTTACTTATGTTTGCTAAGACAGTGCCTTGTTGGTACTTAGCAAATATAAATTCTAAAAATATAAAAATTCAATTGTCGGACATGATGAGCTACAAACTAACAGGAAAAGAAGGGATTAGTAATGTTAAAACGATCTAATCATTCACTAACTCCCTTCACTGTCCACGAATCAATAACGGCGGGACGGTTGGGATTGACAGAGGGGTTAACAGCGACTGTTGAACGGTGAGAGTTACAGTGAGAAAGAAACCGTAGTACAAGACTAAGAGGGAAAGTTAACCTCCAACTCAGTCTTCAAATTCATTATCATGTCTGTGGCATACTTGGAATATTCCATGATGTCAGTCCTCCATGGCCCATCGTCCAGTGCTTTCGATTAGGACCAGGTGACCGTTGAAGGGGAAGCACGCATATTTCCGGACGGTGGATGGCAAAAGGGATTGTTTTGCGTACGTTACCTAATGAAGCTGTATAAACGTTAATAAATGACAAGTTTTCAATAAAATTAAAAAATCCTCAATATGTAAATACTCTACAAAAACTAATCATATGTCTCCACTCGAATAGCGGACCATATTCTGCACCCATACTAATTTATCGCCTACCAGAAGTGACCCATTTGATGGCGTCGTACCAATTATTAACCTTTTCGTTCTTTATATACCAAAACTATGTAAAAGAACCACCCGATGGTGGTAGTTGCCCATCGTGGTGTTTATATATAGAAGTCCATTCTGACAGACCACTTAACGGCCGCCACTCTACCTGTACTTCTCCTTTCCTATGTACAACTTGCTGAAGTGGCTGCGATGGTTTCCTTGGCATGCCCATCATTTTTCTTAGATAACTTTCAAAATGGAAAGACGAGAAACTATCAAGGGGACCATGTCGTTGGACATAATCCGGTAGATGAACAATGCTGTGAACATTGTACACCATTTCTGACTTACTATATAAGGACAAATATTTTCTACGAACATTTTCAACAGCTGCCTACAGTAGGGCACCCATTCTTTGCACGAATGGGGACGAACAAAACAGCGTATTGCCGTGAACAATAGTAAAAAGTGCTTCCAATATCTTTTGGGAAGGACATCTTTAAGGACCACTTTACTGGTGTTCAGTAGAAAATGATGCAGTTCATTGCCCTTATAGTTATCGTAATCAGTAATAGACCTAGCACGGTATGAAAATTCCCGTGGCAAGTAGGCATTAAGCGACTTTAATCTATCATTCACCGTAGTTATCACTTCAGGTGAGAAATGGAAATGCGCTTCTCTTGGGCTTTTCAGCAACGTTTAGAATCCATCGCATAACACCCAGGTAAACTAAATGTAAAGGATCTAAAGGAAAGGAAGTAATCATTCCCACCTTACATGCTAGCAAGGTTGAAGTGCCGATACGATGGCAGTCATCTATGACGGATAGGAAATCGGCATCTAGAGAAATGACTGACAAATAGGATTATAACTTCAGTTTTAATGGCATTCTGGCCTCGATTTTTAATTACAACATTTTGATAGGTAGTGAAAATATGGACTTCCCGACATTTCGAGGGGCTAATAGTATTAACAGTTAAAAGTGACACAAGCCAATAAGATTAGAGAATCAACCTGAAAACTTGGGCATGATAGTCAATGGGAGCGTCGGTTTCTGGTGCTAGTAAGCTGCTAGTAATCTAAGCTACCAGAAAAATCGAGAAACTTTGATTCCATCTTTACACCTTCTGTCGCCGTAGCAGATTGGTTTAACCTCGCGTTGGTTATTGACCAATCAACTTAACACAGCTCATCTTGAGTGTACCTTTGGTGTGCAGCGACTGTTGAAATAAGTCTGAACGTTCCATATATAGGAATATTCCTGTTACACGGGATGCTGAAGACGGAAGTATCGTGTGTTGTTTCAGTAATTTCATGGATAGCCGTTTGCGCGCTTTTGCAAG
Organism: Schistocephalus solidus; assembly: GCA_017591395.1. Lineage (NCBI taxonomy): Eukaryota > Metazoa > Platyhelminthes > Cestoda > Diphyllobothriidea > Diphyllobothriidae > Schistocephalus > Schistocephalus solidus. The sequence continues at coordinate 76,443 of WEDG01007710.1, read as the reverse complement.
TGTTTAAGTGGGCATTTATTAGCACTCCTGCAATGCTTCTAGTCGCTGGTCTCATTGGTTCCGTGCTTTTTCTATTGTCCTTAACTGTAAGATATACATATTGCTCTTAGATTTTGTATAGGCGGTGAATAACGCGGAAAATATAATTTTCGGTCGTGGCTTTCAGTCGCAGCTGTTCCCAGAGGGTAGTTAGCGGTTTTCATCGTTCTAACCATTTTAGTATTCGGATGCATTATGTTGTCTTCGCTGACCATGGCTTCTATTCATCGGATCTGCGCTACTTCATGGTAAATGGGTCTGGATTATGCTTCTTCTCTTGCTTTTGTACTTTGTGCTTCTATTAACGGTTATTTGCGGATTACCTATGCACTGCCCACTGACCTATGGCAGTTACATTGTAAGCATCATGGACTTTTCATAGGCCCTATTGGGTTGCTTTCAATACGCTCGATAGCTTGAAAACCATTTTTCCCCAATAGAGCTAATAGTTATGCTTACCTCAAGGTAATGGGAACGCTTGATAGAGTAGATTTGTTTGCTTTGGACGTTCAACCAGTTTGCAACAATAAAGATTTATTGGTCACACTGGAAGTTACAAGACTTGTGGAATCGACCTATAAGTCTCGAAAGACGGACCAAGGGTACTTTTCGATTTCAGTGCTAGAAGATGCATCCTTAAGCTGCCAGTGATCCGTATAACAGCTCATAGAACGATACACCCCGAGTTTGGGTTGAGCACTTGCCATGGATCTTGGATGTGCTTTGTGGCCGTCAATCAATATGTGACGTGCATCTTACAGTCGCATGTGTTGCGTTGCCTGGTATCCGAACGTTTGTACTGTGAGGCAGTGCACAACACATCCAGGGCCTCGTTGCCTACCTCCTGCGAGGTTGCAGATATCTGGTTATAAATCTCATGGTAGTCACCCCTTTCGAATTCTTCAAAAAGGTATCAGGTCTAGTGTATCGTCGCCTGTTAAACATTGAATTATGCAGAGAGCTTTTACGACGCACCTCCGTGCGCCTGCTGGTGGTTACTTTTGAAGCCTACAATGTGTTTTATTGTTATCTTTCCAGTTTGCACGTGTGTGCAATGACGTTCATTCTACCTGCTCCGCCTAGTCCAATTTTGTGGATTAACTACATTACAGATGTTCGCGGTTTATTGCGGTTGCTTGGCGACGGACATACGAATCAAGTTACGCCAACTGGCATGCATGCCCGCTGTCCAAAGATTGGCTAACGGCTAGATCTCGCCATGCACACCCAAGCTTTCAGCAATTTCCAGTTTTTCATGATGTAGGAAATCATTAATACTCAGAAGCGTCTGTTCTGACTTTTTCTGCTGCGCTTTACGTTAGGGGTAACTTTAGCTTACCGCTAACTTGTACGGAATTCCCCTGTGCCAGCGATAAGGCCGTTTAAGATTCCTAAAGAGTATCATCTTATACTTCATGCTATACTAGTTCAGTGTCTAGTCCAGAGATTTTAAAATCCATGGGACATCTCATTATATGTCTAAACACCTCATAAGGGAATGTGAATAACGGTCGCTTGTGAGGTTTCTTAGTTTGTTATATCTTAAGTTGGTTTCTGTCTTTGTCTTTGAAGTGCTTACGCACAAAAGAGTTCACTCGTCTGATTCAAATTGTGGTACATATCCTTTCATTACAATACAAAACTCATTTATGTCCCTTTCTGTGAGCTTTGACTGTTTAGGTAAGTCCACAGCCTCTAGGGCTCTTTATCAGTACTGCTGTGAACTCGGCTGCCGATAATTTTCGGAGTCTATCTTTTTGTCAGCAAGTCTGCCCCGTAATGTTTGAAACTGTACACTTCAGGCTGACGGCTATTACTCCTAAGGGGTGTCTCCTAGCGAGCATGGCGTCTTCCTATCGTTTATCGAAAAACCGATTGAAGATATCGCATAGTACGGTCGTTCAACACACCGCCTGTGCTAATGTTCGGTATGGCCTCAGTTGCCGTTGCTACAATAGCTTTTCATCTGACCTCGAAACCAAGCAAGAATCCAGCTCCCCGAAGCAGCCTTTTCTGAGGGATGAATTCGGTGGATAAAGCGCCACCAAGGTGTCTTAACTTCATCATAATTACATTTTAAAAGTGTTTTTTTTTCTGGAATATTTATACGGCAAACATACCCAGCAGGAGTCTGGGTTATAGGGATTAGAACTTCGATCATTTGGTATGTCGCCAGCTGAATGATCCGTGTACGTGTTGGGTTTATTTCGTTTCTACTGTTATAGAAGTGTCTTTCTTTTTTATGATTTTCCTAAAAAATGCTGTGCACCCATAATTTAACTAGATGTCAACTATGTCTACATCGGCACCAGTTAACAAGATTTCACAATTCCTATGTACAAATCTCAAGCCCCTCTATTTTTAGCTGTGGCTCGAAGCTTGATCTATATCAGACCTTCCAATAACCCACTCCTCGAGCGTACTCTCGTGGTCGTGGGCCATTTACGACCACTCTTCATCATCAGAACAGGGTTAAAAGACTAGTGGTCCGTCTTCCAACTACCCCTCCCAACGAACTTTCCGCACTCACTAGGCAATTTTCGTTTGCCATGCCCTGAATTCCCTTCGAAAGCGTAGCAGCTATTCCTTGAATTTGACATTCAAATTCATTGCCAGGCTGCATCTCGTTCTCATGCTTCCATGTATACCAATCTTCTCTCTTTTCGAAGGATTCACCCTCCATACGCTTGATCATAAACTAGTTCATATCGATTTTGAGAAGTAAACGCCGATATTGATCAAAATTTCGTCTTGTTGCGCCAGAAAACTGAAAACCTGCATAATCATGTTTATAAGTCCTGCAACGCACGTGCTGGTGCAGGCGAGATACAGGCGAACCCCAATCAGACCATTTACACCGTAGTTAATGAGCGGCGAATATCGCTAGGTCATCTACAAGGCTACTTTCGTGTTAGTTCCGCGCTGCTTGACATGGTATCGGTTCCACTTCCATTACGCTTAATCAGACTCATGGGCAGCGACACCCAGCAGAATGTGCTTTATATCTCGCTATCCCTTCTTTTTATATAAGCAGATAACGGAAATCACCTTTATCCGGGATTTTGTCCGTTACAATTTGCATTTTTTGCAATTTGTCACGGTTGGTTCCAGCGTTTAGTGCCCTTAACTAAATCGGCCCAAAGAAGACAGGTCACCCGATAGCCTAACAGCTGACTGGTTGGGGCGTCCAAAGATGGCGAATATTGAGACGGCCTTCATTGAAGGTTGGCTGCGAAGTAAGCAGGATCTCAGGTCTGGCGAACGAGCAGTCGGGGACCAGCAGCGACAAGGCTGCTAGGACTCGGAGGGCTGAGATCTGACATACCGGCTGCCTTATGAAATGCCACAAAGCCCGTCGACAGTGCCGCCACATGATGACCGTGAACGGCCATTAAATAAGTTTGCTTAGCACCGCCGTTTTGTGGTTATGTTCTTGAGCCAAAACGCTAGAGGAGGCGACCTTGGTCAAACCATAAGTGGCTCCAGGAATCTCACGAAAATGCCCTTGACCTCATAGAGGCCCACTGGGGCAGACATGACGAAAGAAGTGCCAGACACAGGTGGTTAAACTTCTTCCGCTGGCGTCAATAGCAGCGGTATATCTCTATATTTTTATGCAGTAAGTCCCTTACAATTAAGGTCGAGGAATTTTTCGTTACGGCTAATCATCTTCTTTACTATTCCTTTTTTAGCTTCCTCATGTCTTTGGTGATGACGTATTTTGTGAACCAGGTGTCCCAGCAAATATACGCTACCTCACAGACAACCGCGTCCGTCTTGCAAGTCTCGAAGAAAAAACGTTGATGAATTTGCTTGATGCGAAAAATAGGATTCCTTTTTTACAAAAAATGCCCGTTGTGCTCACTGAACATTTTACTTTGTCACAAAAGGAGTTTCTTTATTGCTTTCTGCGGTTTTGGGCATAAAGTGCCTTTTCAATTTGTTTTTAGCTGGTATGTGTATTCCAATGAAAATCTGATTATAGGGGCGGTAACTTGGCATTCTTCTTAGAAATTCACAGATATCTCTAAACGGGCCCTGGATTTCCAAAGAAAAACTAAGTGGTCTAACTCACAATTGCTACCGATCATCAGCACAACAGGTCCTCCTGTCAGAAGGTGGATTTCGCTCGTGCTACATGAAAGTCGAAATCGTGCTTTCCTGATCGTTGGCCAAAATGCCAGACTGGGATTGCTGGTCACAAAATGACTAGTTAAGTACATCATATTAGCGACACGTGCGCGCACTCCTGTGCAGGGAATGGTGGCATCTCGCTGGAAGTCGTATCAAGCCATACTGTGTCTATTCCAAGTAAAGCGCACGTTTCAATTGTCCTCATCTGACACCAAAATTGCACGCTGAGGGGAGGTCGAAATGAAATTGTTTTCAATACACCTCTTCTTTAGCTTGTACTATGTACCCAGATGTCAGTGCTGTTGATTTGGGTACCTGCTCATGTCGTCACATCGCCTGTACCGTCGTCCTATCTACAAGTAATTTTCGGGACATTCTGATCGTTTCTCCATTCGAGGCGACGGCGCTTGCATCCTTTAAGTCACGCCTGCCCTTGTTCTTACGCCAAGTCAGAAGATTCTGAACACTATTAGCGGGACCCCCTTATCTGAAATAGTTCTGCAGGGCAACATTGACAATATATCCTGTTTTCTTTTGTGGCGTCTTCAGCGTTTGAAATACGGAATTTCGTCGTTATGAGGCAGATTTTTGAAGGAAACTCTCAACAGCAGCAAGCTAGCATAAGCTGTAGTCATTGGTGGCGTAAGTCCCATTTTATCCATTTTACGCCTTTTCGACCGCTGCGCAGGAGGAGATCCACCGAAATTCCGAAGGCGCATTGGTGAATGAGTGAATTCGTTCCTAGTGAAGCAGACTTGTCCGATATCCGCCATCTCCAATTATCGTGCTCCAGTTGTTAGTTGCAGTTAGGGGGTCTGGGAATGCGCATGAACGCAATGGCTAATAATGTCAAGCGGCACGTTCCTCGTTCAGTGATCTGGTTCCTGGATTCTCTGCCGATGGCTTGCTTCGCGAGACTACCGTAAGAGTCAACATTATAACCGATTCCCTTAAGAGGGAGAACGGAGTTGCCTACCACAACGCCAACCCCTCGCGCTTGCTTGATTATGGCGGAGCATGCTCTGAATTGACGCAGGGATACCGCGGGAGCGGTCTCTTCTATTTTCCATCCACTAGTGATCTATAGCCCGGTCGACGATAAGATAAAGGGTAAGTGGCTGACCAGGCGTGGGCCTTTGTCTGACGCTGCACGTACATGCAATCATGTTTTAAGATACGGTTGGAGCAGCTCGACCTATGCCATTATTTTTAATGCTATATAATTCAACGAAAGCCGACGCTGAAGTGGGACATTTTATCTACTAACTGAAATACTTGGACCTGATGGCCTTAGTAAACTTATTAATCGCTCATTTCTATCGAATGAAAGACCCGAGGGTGACTGCCTGCAACTTTTCAATGAATCGGTCACAGCCCCCTTCAAAGTGAACTGACAGCAGGGACGAACGGCTCTTGGCAGCACCTATGATAAGCTGGATATAAGGTACCGACAGGTAGTGTAGTTCTGATTTGTTGGTTGGAAGTTTCGGTCTAGGAACATTGATTATATTATGGCACATGTGGCTTACTGTGCTGCGCCTTTTTGAACCTTTGATACTCACCCTTTCATCAGTAAGTCAAAAAACGTGCAAACTGTTAGTTTCTTCCAGGCATGGGGACGCACCCCCACTTGTCCTTGTTTCCGTGAAGTCTAACAGGCTCTCGAAATCCCAGGATGATCCATTATTGAGAGGTGCGCAGAATTGCATTTTACTTTTGCATGAACGAAGCCGCATAGGAAAACGTTTGTGCCTAGTGGTAAACAAGTCCGATGCCTAAAATATTGAACGAAATAGTAAATGCTAATAACGTTCTCGGAATCATCACCTTTGTTGAGGTTAGCCCTGAATGGATACAACTTGTTCTGGAAAATCCCTATCGTGAACTGCGTAAACAACGACCAAGTTTTGCAATTGACCAAATTGTTTGCAGGAGCGCAGGAATTTGTATTGTAAGGTGGTGCTACAAATTATTGACTTAAAGTTTGGCCTTTTTCAAAAATACCACAGAGCATGACCTGTCCTGCCCCAATACTTTGCCTTATTGACGAACGCCATCCCTAAGAGCTTGTCTCCTAGGCGGAATATTGCTATAACCCTGTGGTTCAGCGCCTTAGATCCCACTGAAAAAAGGCTCCTTTTTCCAAAATTATCCTCGAAAATTAAAGTTTTCGGATGCTATAGGCCCTGCAGTTGACTGAACCATCATTGCTAATAGTTGATACGAACAAGAGGTTTGGAAAGCTAAAGTTGGTTATATGAGAGTCGCTGCCTTAGACCTACGCCCGGAACGTTTGGCATAGTCTTTTATGTCAAAATTTACTTGAGATCATAGCGCATCACAACGCTTGCCTAGCCTAAGCGCACGTTCCTGCTGTCGGGTCGGGTTAGGTGGCATGGAGTCTGCTGACGTATAATTACCGAGAACGACATGCATAAGTTTTATTAATCGGTTTAGATCTTTTAACAGTCATAGTGCGAATGGGTCGTGTATATATCGCATCACCACTACCAGCGACGGGGGCTTGTTCCTAAACTGTCCGCATGGTGACCGCACCTTCACCTCATGCACCGGCCTGGTCAGTCACTTGCAAATCCATCGCACAGAAACTGGTGAACCACTGCCTGGAGCACCGACCCACAGCAGAGGTCACCGCATCCACTGCTCTCGCGCATTCACTCACCGCATGAGCCTATTCGGTCACATGCGCATCCATGACAGCGGAATTCACCGCCATGTCGACAACACCGACATCCCATGCACACCCTCCGCTCCTGCCAATCTCACCGTTACTGTCACACCCACTACCACGAACGACAAACCCCCAGACCCTCCCGATTTCTCCTGCCCACACTGCGTGCGCAACTTCACCTCCTACATCGACCTTGTCGGGCACCTGCGAATGCATCGCACGGAGGCTGGTGAACTAGTGCCTGGGGCCCTGACATACAGTCGCTGCGCTCGCCTCCACTGCTCCCACACCTTCACAAAACGCATGGTTCTATAAGGTAACATGTACCTCCACGATAATATGCGGTAAACTACCGTAGGCTAAACCAAATTAGCACACACTACCTCCACCAATAAATACACAACATCATCACCATGTACCTGAGAATATCACGGTTTCCTAGAAACCGTGGCTTGGAAGGCTGCCAACATGACGCTTACATCAGACCACGCCGTCGGCCCAGTGTATGTTGTGCGCTGTGTGGCTAACCACTGGAATAGGAATCAGATGGCGGTGGCTCCTCCATATCCCCTGATTTAGTGAATCCTGGTTTGTGCTTTATGGGGGCCAAATCGTGCTGTGGCACGCGAAGACGGGTGCGCCAGCCCGTCAACCAATGTGCCCACTCCCACATCAGACAACTGACCGGTTCGGAAGGAGGTCTTATTGTGGGGCTGGGGGAATTAGTGAGGTCAACGGTTCAGCGCATTTTTCCTCACTTTAAACAAACTGACGCTCTTGAAACTATCACGCTGCGCTAAAAGCCGTGGCTTGGAAGGTTTTCAACTAACGGGAGAACTGGGACTGCGTAGTAAGCCCAGTTTATGTTTTGTGTGGAGTAACTGACTGATGGACTGAGCGTCCGGCTGCAATGGCTCATTCTTGATGTGACCTTTATGCCACTCCCACTCAGCTGGGATCTGAGCCGCCCCCTTTCTTTTGCTGTTGCGTTCTTGTTTGGTGTTAAACCACAATGCGTGGACCTGTGCCCTCTCCCATCGCCGGTCTTCCTGTCTCTGTCTTGACAAAGGATTTAGGTGGGGAGTGGAACAGAATGTGAGACAGATGTAGCACAAGTCTACTATCACTATTACCTGACGCAAGTCACCGTCCATGCACAGCATACGATGGACCTCGTCTAACACGACAGTCGAACTGACGTATATCCTGCCGACTTTTTCTAGGTGCGTGAAGATAGCTGTTCAAGGAAAAACGTAGTTTCTGCGCTGCGACCACCCAGGCGTCAAAACCAAGAGCCTGGCAAACCCTCCCTTATGTAAGGAATGTATCTGAGCTCGACGACAGACTGTTTATAACACCAGGTACAAATAGCGCACAAACCTATGATTGCTTTGCGCACTCAGCTTGCACACCCTAAGGACAGAGCTGACCTTAAAAAGTCCTGTCCGTATCACCTGACTCCATGTCCTGCACTTCATAATTTCAGGAATTATTTAGTCCAGGACATGGAGTCAGGTGATTCGGACATTATTTTTTAGGGTCAGACCCGAAATTTCAATGAACATTTGGGTCGAAGACAATCAACCACTGTGGAATAACCACGTAATGACCATTCTACAAACAAGTAGTACTACAAGTAGTATGAATCTTATATGGCAAAGACATTATACCGTACTTCCGACATAGGTACTGGCTAAAAGCCCAGACACGTGTTTCGCCGATGTTTCTGCTGCTGCGTGCCACAGCAACAAGGGGTTTGGCTCCTCAGTGGGTCCTCCAGTATTCTCTATGCGGTTTCTGGTATATGGACTCCAGAGAATAATCGGGGAAATAATTTCTGAAATTATTAAGTGTAGGACATGGAGTCAGGTGATTCAGACATAAATTTTTAGGGTCAGACCCGAAATTTCAATGAACATTTGGGTCGAAGACAATCAAACGCTGTATATATATATATATATGAAATGGTGATTAGACGCTCACCGATGGGTTACAGGATGCACATATCCCGTTGTGCCTTGCGGCTCACTCCCAAGCCCTGCCAGCAGTCGCATAGCCATTAGGCCTATAGGCAGAATAACGTGACCGAAAAAGACAAGGGAGACTAGAATGGTCATGTCTGGCTTATTAGCCGTTATGAGCCAGCTGTACCTAACCCGAGGTGTTGCGGTACTCAAGGTTTGAACTCGTGACTACCTGTTTGTCACATATCCATACAGGATGCGTAAGATATTCCTCATCCGGGGTTGTCCTTCGCTAATTCGAGTGAGAATTCGGATGGTAAGACAAAGTCTTATCTCCTTCCCAGACCGCATATTTTCATCACATCTTTTCACACTATCTTGAATCTAGCAAGCATGGATATTTACTTGATGCTTCTAATTGGCCTGTCTTCTGATCCTTTTATTATTCAATGCGAAGAATTTGAATTTCAGAAATGTAATTTTGAGGAAAATCATTTATTACACGACTGTTCAAATATAGTGACGAAGGAATCTCATTGGTTTAGTCTTCATAAGAGAACTTACGTATAACGGATTCCTGATCTACATCAAGAAGCATGTATGGGGCGTTGAGGAGTATTCCCAAGGTGCCTCCAATTGTTCCACAAACAAAAATTATCAGCTGAATTCGGTCGATGACTGCCGCTGCAAACTTCCAGTCCTCATGTATCTGGAAAAGGTTAACGAAGAGTCTATTATAACCTGACCCAGAAATATTTTTTACCTTCAAATTCAGAATTGTTTTGCTCTACCTTTCTCCCAGAATCTTCCTCTCAAAGACGCTGATTGTTGGTGGGCTATTTTACCTGCGTTTTGCCCTGTTTTATTGTTTTAATCAAAATTCGCACAGGCACTTCTCTCATCAGGTATCTTTGTCACAGGGGTACTGATTAGTCAGTATTTAGTCGTTTAGGTTTAATTTCATGATCCTTGAGCTCGAGAAACAGCATAAAAATGCAGGAAAAGTCCGAGGCATATTATAGATAAGCAATCAGTATAACGGCTGAAACTACTAAAACTAGCAAGTCCGCCCATGAACTCAAATATACACGGGATGTTAAAGTGCCGAGCTGTTATCTAATTGGACCAAATAAATTCATTACTTCTGTGAGAGAGGAATTGTGGATCAGTACTGAACTTTTGCTCTGGGATAAGGCAAACAGATACGAACATACAGTGAGTAGTCACTGGGGATTTCATAAACTTTGATGTAGAATGCGTTTCTTTGATGGTAAAGGCTATTATTTGCAGCTTAGGACTGATCCACAAAACGGGATTTGGTCGATACAAACGTCCTTTTTCCAATTCTGCTTCAGATCCCATACATGTTCCTTGAGCAGCTTTGCTTCGGATTGCACGTGGGCAGTCCAGGGAAGAAAACTGAGGCAGCAGTCACTGCCAGGATCCCCACCACCACTTAGTCTTAGTCGTCCTCATCAGCGATTTTCGCGTACCTACGACGGTTTACAAGCTCCTAACGACGCTTACGTTGGCTGGTAGTTTTGCTAAATACCGTCGCTCGCAGTTACCCAGTTTCACACCGACCCACACGAACATAAACGAAAGGAAGTTTGTTGTTTTTTTCAACGTCCATCTTGAATTGGATACTCGGATCAGCCGAGTTCAGAAATTCTTTAAGGGGCTCCCTGTCAAATGTTTTGACAATAACAAAAATGGCATCGAAATTAAGAGCCGTGAACGTTGGTTGATACCTGGTGAACACCACGTGTCCTCCAACGTTCAAGGACCAATGCATAAATAAGGTCTGATAGTGGAGCCCGTGGGTGTGCCTTTAATGTTTTAATAGATTTTTTCACCAAATGCGAAATAGATTTTAAGGTGATATTGTAGAAGTTGGAACTGCAGGGGCTTGCCCTTCTCGTCATAGCGTCCAACCAGAATTGGTTTCACAACATCAATCGCTAGTTGCTGTGGCATGGAGATTAAAAGTGAAACAACGTCAGCGGATCAGATAGCTTCATCTGACTCTAAGTTCCGATGCTTTATCCGTTCAATGAACTGATTGGTGGAAGCTACTGTTGCTAACGTGCCCTCTGCCAGAATTTGAAGATGACTTTATATCCATTTTCTGAATGATATGCATGATTATCACGCAGGGATACGCTGGGTCAAGGCGGGATGTTTAGTGACCAACTCCGTGCGCATGTCAAACGCTGAACCTCTCGTGACTACTTGCACATGCGCACCAGTAGCTCTCTGATTCTCGACAATCCTGGCTGTCCAAACCGGCCAAATCGTCTTCAGGGCTGACTCACACAACCTCACTGGGTGCCCTGTGACGAATCTTCACTGTGTCACACTTGGGACGCTGCTCTCGCAGCTGTCGGACATGCCACATTTGGGACGTCGCTCTTGCGGCTGTAAGACGTGCCCTCGTCCGCCTGCCAACTTCTTCCAACCCCTTCCCTTATACAATAGTTTGACCGTCGATTTCAACGAGGTCCACCGTACGCTTCACAGCAGAGTGGTGCAGGTACGATGACTTGCGCGGTATTTAGTTTAAAGTGATAGTAGACTTGCGCTGCATCTACCACACTCTATCCTCCTCCTCCACCTGGCAGTTCGACCGTCGATTTCGACGAGGTCCACCGTATGCTCCACACCAGGTGGTGCAGGGACGGTGACTTGCGCGTGAATTAGTTTTAAGTGATAGTAGCCTTGCGCTGCAGCTACCGCACTCTCTCCTCCTCCCCCACCTGAGCCCGGTGTCAAGACAGAGTAAAGAAGACCGGAGATGGGAGAGGGCGCAGGTGGCTGGCGCGGCCGGAGCCGCCCCTGGGCGTGCCACCACACCTGGCTCGGATCCCACGAAGTGGGAGTGCCATAAAGGCCACATTAAGAAGGAGCCATTGCAACCTGACTCTCAGTCCGCCAGTCAGCCACTCCACACAAAACACACATTGGGCTGACCACGCTCTCCGAGTTATCCCGTCAGTTGGCAACCTTCCAATCCACGGCTCTTAGCGCACCGTGATAGTTTCAAGCGCGTCAGATTGTTTATAGTGAGGAAAATACGCTGAGCTCTCGACCTCACTCTCTCCCCCACCCCCCACAATCAGACCACTGTCCGAGCCGGTCAGTTGTCTGATGCGGAAGCGGGCGCAACTGCTGGTGACCTCGTCTACGTGTACTACGTACACGACCTGGCCCCCCAAACACAAGCACCAGGATTTCACAGAACAGGGGGTTGAACGGCTTACATCTCACATGTGTGAGATAGCCAGAGGTCACGTTAAGAAGGAGCCATCGCAGCCTGACTCTCAGACCACCAGTCAGCCACTCCACACAACACACATTGGACTAACTGCGAGGTCTGAGTGTAATTGTCAGTTGGCAACCTTCCAACCGCGGCACTCAACGTTACCGCACTCTCTTCTCCTCCCCCACCTGAGCCCGGTCTCATGACACAATCAAGAAGACCGGAGATGGGAGAGGGCACAGGTGGCTGGCGCGGCCGGAGCCGCCCCTGGGCGTGCCACCACACCTGGCTCGGATCCCACAGAGTGGGGGTGCCATAAAGACCACATTAAGAAGGAGCCATTGCAGCCTGACTCTCAGTCCGCCAGTCAGCCACTCCACACAAAACACATTGGGCTGACCACGCGGTCCGAGTTATCCCGTCAGTTGGCAACCTTCCAATCCACGGCTTTTAGCGCACCGTGATAGTTTTAAGCGCATCAGATTGTTTATAGTGAGGAATATGCGCTGAGCTGTCGACCTCACTCTCTCCCCACCCCCACAGTCAGACTACTGTCCGAGCCGGTCAGTTGCCTGATGTGGGAGTGGGCGCATTGGCTGACGGATCGGCGTACCCGTCTTCGCGCGCCACAGCACGACCTGGCCCCCATAACGCACACACCAGGATTCACAAACTCAGGGGATATGGAGCAGCCATCGCCGTCTGACTCCCAGTCCACTGGTCAGCCACTCGACACACACAGCACATACACTGAGCGGACGGCGTGGTCTGGTGGAAGCGTTAGATTGGCAGACTTCCCAGCCACGGTTTCTAGGAAACCGTGATATACTCTGGTAAATGGTGATTGTGAGGGTGTTGTCGATGTATTGGTGTAGGTAGTGTGCGCTGATGTAGCTTAGCCTCCGGTGGTTTACCGGAGGTTGTCGTGGAGGCGCATGTGACCGAATAGGCCCATGCGATGAGTGAATGCGCGAGGACAGTAAGGGCAGTGGAGGCAATGATCTCTGCTGTGTGATGGTGTTCCAGGCACTGGCTCACCGGTCTCTGTACGATGTATTCGCAAGTGACCGACCAGGCCGATGCGTGAGGTGAATGTGCGGTCGCATTGAGTACAGCTTAGGAGAGATTCCCCATCGCTGATGGTGGTGGTGGTGGAGGTAGTGAAGGCGAAGGCGGTGGTGGTTGCGGTGGTGGGGGGTAACAGGCGATGAGTAGATGGATGTGGTCTCTATGATGGTGGGAGTAATGGAATTGATTCCAGGAGTGAGGGTGGGAGAGTCAGAAGGAGGGTTGGCTGAATTTGACATAGAAATTGGAATTGTCGGATTGTTGGTGCATTGCGTCCGAAGATGTCCAACCAGGCCGATTCGCGCGCGGAAGATGCGTTGACAGCGCGGGCATGTTGGCAGGGCCTGGGCATTGGCGGTGTTGGTCCGGGGCGCTGGTGACTTTCGTGCCGCTCTTTGGCCTTGGCGGCGGCGATCCGGTTGGCCTCGTAGATTGCTGAACCAGTCTTCACTGATCTTCTCCATGCCGGTCTATCCTGGGCGAGGTCCTCCCAGGTCGCCGAGTTGATTTGCAGTTGCTTCAGCGATTTCTTCAAAGTGTCCTTGTAGCGTCGTTTTTGACCTCCCTGCCGGCGAGAACCCGTAGCGACATCTCCGTAGAAAAGTTGTTTGGGTAGTCACTCGTCGTCCATTCTTACCAGGTGGCCGCTCCATCGCAGTTGCACTTGCCTCAGCATGGCATGGATGCTGAGGATTCCGGTCCGCTCCAGGACTTCCGTGTCCGGGATCCTGTCTTGCCATCTCAGCTTCAGTATTCTGCGGAGGCAGCTGAGATGAAAGTGATTCAGCTTCCTGGCTTGGTTCGAGTAGACGGTCCAGGTTTCCGCTCCGTAAAGGAGTGTCGTCAAGACGACGGCCTTGTACATCTTCAGTTTCGTGTTCAGGTGAATACCGTGGCGATTCCACACGGAGGCCTGCAGCCGGCCGAAGGCCTGACTAGCTTTGGAGATCCGTTGGGCAACCTCGTCATCGATTCTCGTGTTGCGCGACATCGTGCTTCCTAGATAAGCGAAGGTTTCCACGTTTTTGAGTTGAGCACCGTTGACATTGATTCGAGGAGCATTGTATTCCGTGCTGGGTGGCGGCTGGTGCATGACAACCGTTTTGGCTGTACTGATTGTTAATCCGAAATCGGCGCAGCCTTTGGCGAAGAGGTCCATGCTCCTTTGCATGTCCTCCTCCGTCACGGTGTTAAGGGCGCAGTCGTCCGCGAAGAGCAAGTCATGGACTGTAGTCGTAGACACGCGCGTTGGAGCCTGCATACGCCGACTGTTGAGAAGGTGCCCGTCAGTTCTGTAGGCGATGCGGATACCAGGCTGCTCATCACGGTAGGCGTCCATCAGCATAGCCGAGAACATGAGACTGAAGAGGGTGGGGGCCAGTACGCAGCCCTGCTTCACTCCGTTAGTCACTGCGAATGCTTCGGATACCGTCCCGTTGTCAGTGACGCGCGCCGACATCCCGTCATGAAGCTGACGCACCATGTGCGTGAACCGCTCAGGACAGCCGAATTTCTGCATGACTTTCCACAGTCCGTCACGATTCACCGTGTCAAAGGCTTTCGTTAGATCCACGAAGGTAGTGTATAGGTGATAAATAAAAGAGTATTTAACTTACATGGCGGCCTCTTACCTTGGGGCCTTCGTCGGGGTTGCAGTCGGAGCCTCATCTGAGAGATGACGAGGCGGTGATCTGTCCAACCATCAGCATCGCAGATCGCCTTGGTTACCAGCACGTCCTGTCGATCTCGCCTCCGGACGAGAACATAGTCCAGCAGATACCAGCGCCGCGACCGAGGGTGCATCCACGTGGCCTTCTCCCGCGTCGGAAGGCGGAAGAAGGTGTTGGACAGCAGGAGACGGTGTTCCGCACACGTGCGCAGAAGAAGGAGGCCATTATCGTTGCAGCTACCGAGACCGTGGGGACCCAGCACTCCCTGCCAGGCAGCGTGGTCCGTCCCGACGCGGGCATTGAAGTCACCAAGGACAATTAACTTGTCCTCTTTCGGCACAGTCGCCAGCAAGGCGTACAGGTCCTCGTAGAATTTATCCTTCGCCACATCAGAGCTCGTCATTGGGGGAGCGTAGGCGCTGATGATGGTGGCGAACTGGTCTCCCCGAAGAGGCAGGCGGAGGCTCATCAGGCGATCATTGATACCCTGCGGCAGACAGGGCAGACGTCCCACGATGTCGTTACGTATGGCAAAGGCAACACCAGCGTCGCGTCGCTCTGCCTTTGGCCGGCCGCTCCAGAAGAATGTGTAGCCGGCCCCCACCTCCTCCAGCTGACCCTGCTCAGAGAATCGGGTCTCGCTGAGAGCAGCAATGTCCACCTTGTAGCGCCCCAGTTCCCGAGCGACTAGCGCCGTCCTCCGTTCCGGTCGGTTGCTCCTAGGATTGTCTAAAAGGGAGCGAACATTCCAGGCTGCTAGTGTGAGTGGACTCACCCAAGCAGCCTGGAGGGTATGGCGAGGGGGATGGGGACGGGGGGCATTGTTGTTTGTTTGAGTTTTACGACCGCGTAGTTTGCGATCTGCGAGCCGCGGCCGGCTGCAGAAGACGTGAGACCCAGCATTTTTTTAGGGCACATTTTCTAGCCCCTTCCTCCGCGAGGAGGCAAGCAGTGCTATCCCTAAATAGGGCTGCTCGGACATCCCAGACGGCTGCCGAACTCCACTATGGGTTACGGATTTGTTTTATTGGGAGAACGACCCGAATTAGTCTGGGCCGCCTACGGGGTTGCTGTCGCCCCACCGTAGGACTTTTTGAGAGGGGGGAGGTGGGAAGTTCGGGAGTCAGACATACCGAGTGTGGAGGCACACACAACACCGGAGACCCTCACCTGGTTTAGCCCGCCGGTCGTGACGGTTGCCCGGGGTGTGGCCGCTGGGAAGAACCCAACTTCGAGGAGCCACAGGTGAGAGTTGGGTACCAGTTAGAGGCGGCCACAGGAGCATTCACCACCTGTACGAGACAAATGGAGCGACCAATGCAAGCTGTGTGGTGCTGCCCCTAACTAGTACCCCTACACCCTAGTCCCCCACCTACGCCCAGTATCAAGACAGAGTCAAGACAATCGGAGATGGAAGAGGGCGCAGGTAGCTGGCGCGGCCGGGGCCCCTAGGCCATAACCACCCCTAGGCGTCCCACCACTCCCCCCATGCTCGGCATTTGTTATGGGAGTGCAACCCGAATAACGCCTGTCATGCCCTAATGTGGTCCCCGTGTTGTTCCAACGCATCTAACACGTGACCCGTTTAGGGCGCACAATAGTCCGGTACAGAATACACTATCATCCCGAATGGCGTCCCACGTCTTCTCTTCTTCTTCGGAACTGGGCCTGAAGGTCGTAGCGGCCAGGGTCTCCCCAATAACTTAAGCTGCGGCAATATATGTTTGCTTCGACAGTTCGTAAGATCGCGCCATGGTTGCGTTTGTGATTTTCATGAAAAAACTACTACTGAGTTTGATTCCACTATTTCCTCTGAGTTTTGCCAGACTTGTAAATTTAGGTTGGCAGGTTTTTCCTCTAACTGGCGGGACATGGTTTATAAGATTGCGCTTTGTGCTTTATTTTGGCAATCACATTTTTAAGCACCACTATGGAGCAACCTTTCTCAGCTGGTTCTATTTGTGACCAATACACCGCTGGCTGCTTACTTTTTCTGACACAGCTTTCAATTCAAAAACAAAGTGATTAGCACTGCGTTTTTCCATCCCTCGGTACTTTATGGGCAGGAAGATTGAAGAGGAAACTGAGGCTGGGAAATTTGGTGGCCAGTTAGATTAGCCACGAATGGCGACTGCGTGTTCTCATCTTCGGGTCAGCACGTTTACGCGGCTAATATAATGAGATATAGTGCAAGCACCACAATCTGGGGAGCAGTAGTTAACAGACTGCAGCCAGCAGGTGGCTTTTTCTAGCAAAAGCTTCAGATGCTCTCTCAGACGTGATTTGAAAATGATGACATGCCCTGAACTCGCCAAAAACCCCTGCTGTCTGGACCCGGTGCGCGGGGCACTGTGCGGAGTAAATCCTTCCCAAAATATGTGCTTCATTTTTAAAGTTGTTGGAGATGTGGCGCCAATTGGGCCAGTGGAAGTGTTAGCATTACTTTCGTTGTTAGAAGCTCGTTCATTCTCGGATCCGGACTCGTCAATAGATAAATAAGCAATTATGCTTTTAAAATATCACAACCAGGCGTAACTTTGGAGGTTGTCAACTGAAATGGTAAATAAGCTGTCTTCAGTTTGGAAATCAAATTCCTTTTGAATGGCGCACTTATTACCTTCACATACGTTATATCGAAAATCCTGTTTATCAGATGAGTTTCCAACAAACTATCCCACACATGACACCACTGCACCCTCTTCGGACTAGTGGCGCCTCCACCACATAAGGCACGTGGACTTATTATATTACCAGCGGCGTAGACAGCTTGCCCAACTCCGCCCCACGCTCAAGTCGACTGATATTGATAATTGATCATATGTTATTCTTTTGATCCGATGCCAATGCACGTGGAACGACGGCATGTGAACTACTTACTGCCTTGGGAAAATTATGCTTCTTTTCAGTGTCATTTCCTCCCTGGCATGTTCGAACCAGTTACTGAGGGACTATCTAGGTAATATCTTCCCACTCCAAAGGAATCATAAATGGCTTAAAAAAGATCTGTCTAAATTTTAGGTAGCAAACGAACCTTAGCTTCTTCGTGTTCATCCAAAACATTTTTCGTGATGTATCCAACACTCTTCATCACGCTTCTCAGGCTACGATCAATGTCTGCCATGTAGCCTGTCCAGGTGACTTGTTGACTGCAAAGCCAGCACTGGTTTCTTGTGGTCTAGAAAATGATATGAACAGAATTAACATGAAGAAACGAACGTAGTTTAATTGGTTTGCATATAACTGTCTGCCTAAATCTATTGATCGTTTTTTACTAAGCCACTGTGCTTGTTGTATTTTTGCAATATCGCTCCCCTCTTGGCTCTGTGGGAAGTTTGAAGTACACCGCTGCATTTAAAAGACTGTGAACCGTAAATCGTGTGAAGTACGATTTATTGGTATTATGCGAATAAATATCATTTTATATCATCCTGCCATGAGACGACGGAAGTGTGTAAACAATATCTTTGAAATTCTACTTCCCATAGAGGTTATATTTCCCATAGGTAACACTTTCGCAAGTGCGTATTTCACTGGACCAATGTTTTCCTTTTTGTCTAAGCATATCCATGCAACAGTAGGCACACTGGCGCTCAGAGTTCGATTGTGAAGGCCAAACACTTTGTCAAGAATGAGCACTGTGTATTTAACGAGAAGAGACAACCAACAGAAAGTGAAGGAAATCAGAATGGTCATTGGTGGATTATATGCCCTCGTCAACCGGCTGTGCAAAATTGCAGGCCTGAGAAATCTAGGGTTCGCACGTGGTTTCTTCGGTCGCTGAGCGGAAAATCGACTGTTATTATCACAGATGTATCCTGCTCCCAGGATGAAATACGCCAATTTCCTCTGGCCACGAATCCATGGTTTATGGTTACGATAATAGGCCTAACGTTAAATGGCTAGAGATCGCGAACTCGATTCCCGATCCTTTCTTACATGGAGTTCAATTATCATTAGACTTCACGTTAATCAGTTACAGTGCTTTTTGATGTTTTCACAGTTTAAAAATTTTAAAAAATGTTATTTCTAAACAAAAGCATATAACTTCTCATATTTCTTTTAGGTTTTCAATTCACTGTATGTCGTTCGTTAATTTTTAAAGGCTTTGATCGATAAGGGTTTGGTTATGTACAGCACCAAGGAAGCCAGGCACCCCAGACTCGTGTGTTGCTTTATGCTCGAGGATGGAAAAGTGTGCAATTTGCGAATGTTTCACGCCATAATAATCATCCTTTTTACACCGGTGTCGAAGCAACAAGATTCTACCGAAGTCTGTGTGGGTGAAACCGACAGTGAAGTCATCGCAGGGCTTTCAAGCCGCCATCCACTATGGCTATCAAATTCTTGGAGGCTTTTAACCAGGTGCTTCTGTCGACTTTATAAATTCAGGAAGCCGAAATAAAAAAAACATGAAATTTTGCAAGAACCTTACATGCCTTACCCTCCGTAACGCCCCACCCGTAAGACCCCTACTACCACCGGCCCCGTATACACGAGCCTGAGGTTTCTGGCTTTCTTGATGCGGTACATAACTTACCGTTACCCTTTGATCCAGCCGTTTGTGCCGGTTTGTGACTGAGTAAAAATATTTCAGATATTTTCACACTTTTATCCAGGTAGGTTACGTACTGTATGCATACACTTTTTGCGCACACGAAGTCTTTATCTTCCACTTTACTCCGAAAAGAGAAAAAATAAGTTTCCTTTAAATCTGCATGTAAACGAACATGCATTTTTTAGATAAAGCATCGTAATGTTAATAGAAGTACAGGCTGGGGTTCGATCCGGGCAGGCGAGTAAACGAAAGACAATGAGGCCGAACCTTAGGTGGGGCAGCAGACCTCACTTCCCTTTAAGTAGATATCGACCAGAGAAATACGTGTGTGGATTTGTAGCGTCGAAGCCGTGTTTGTGCTCTGAGCACTAAAATCACCAGGCCAAATCCCGGGTTGTAGGAAAAGACAGATTTATCATTGTATCCTCTGAATTTGTCAGTAGGAACTTCGATATACAATTTACAGCGACGATTAATATTTGCCGCAGGTCACTGCGTGTTCGTCAAAATGACAATATCCACAGAACTTACATCATTCTGCGCCATTCCCGTGCTCTCACTTTGCTGTTTACGCCAATAATCCTGGCGTGCTTTGACCGTATTTGATTGGATTTCCTGCGAAAACGTGAAAGCGCGGCTCCCGCAAGCGCTACAGTTATTG
This sequence comes from Schistocephalus solidus, assembly GCA_017591395.1. NCBI lineage: Eukaryota > Metazoa > Platyhelminthes > Cestoda > Diphyllobothriidea > Diphyllobothriidae > Schistocephalus > Schistocephalus solidus. The sequence continues at coordinate 56,401 of WEDG01007710.1, read as the reverse complement.
TCTCGTAAAACGCCTGCAGGATCCACACCCTCCGACGTGTGCCCCAATTGAGAGTTGTTTTCTGTGAGACTGCTTTTATCCTCAAACCGCCTCCTCCATCTGGGGCTCTCGTCTCCCGCATAATCGTCCACTTCCAGCATTAGCACCTGGTCAGGTTCACTTATAGTTTCCGCATGGACATCTGAAATCCGTTTTGGTCTTGGAAAGTTTCGCAAAATAACAAAATCTAGTTGTAGTTTTCCGTGGCCTTAAGCAGAACAAGACTGAAATGCGTAAGAACGGCTTCCGTTATCCAAACGGTTCACTAAACAGTAACCTGGAGAGTACAGTATTATCTTTAAGTTCTCCATAGCCTCTGTCTTTTTCGTTGTCTGTTAAACGGCATTTCTGTGTTTTTGGCAAGTATTTGCCTCGTGTGCGTACACAAAACTGTTGTGAGAAAAGTATAGTGGAACAAGACTTGTTTCTACCTGGCTTGCTGTGTATGCTTGCTGTGTATGATTAAAAAATTTCGCTTTCACCTCTGAGATGTTATCACCAACAGTATTCACTGTTCCCCCTACAGACTGTTAATTACACAGAAAGTTCATTGAGAGTATTCTGCCTGTTTAACTCGGAATTTGTGTACGAACGCAGTAAACTGCGTAGGCGGCTGAGTTAATATTCAAGCCAGTGAAACCGAACCGTCGTTAGACTGAATAAATAAGAGATTAATAGGGTTATTGCACCAGAGCTTGTGGGATCACAGAGGCTGCAGAAACAGAGTGCATTTGCGTGAGGAGGGGGAAGAGGTGGGCGCAGCGTTACGATAAGGGCTGTGGACGGAGGACGGACAGCTACTGTTCACTGCATTCGTTGGACTCCAGATAGAGCCTTAGGGGCACAGGGGCCAGCGAGCCGTGCACGCAGGACTTTGCATTAGGATTAATACTGTTCTGTGATGCTTCGACTAATTTCCTGTCCAATTTTTGCTGGCTATGACGGGCACTTCGCTATCGTCCCCATCAAAGAGGTGGTTGTTTTAAAATGCATGTTCAAAGACAAGAAATAAGGGGACATACCAACGGAAAACCAACGTATTTCTATTAGTATCGGTTCTATGGCGGTGACTGATATAATAACTGTACACAGAAAAGCAATTCGAACATGGTATGTATTAAAGGACGTTGGTGTGTTGCTCTTTAGTGGCCGAGTTACCTACTTTTGATGACGTTTCACGCGAAAGGGTACCATATTGTGCTTTACTTACCGTGCTTCCTCTTTGGAAGTTTCTTGCGCATGAGGCTAGTAAGTAGAATGTCCGCGGTATGGACTCCCTATGCCATTACTTTATTCCGATAATGTGTGTGAAGTGATACTGAATATAATTATTAGGGCTCATTCGCTTGGGGAGCTTGAGTATGCTCTGTTAAAGAGAGGAACAACCGCACAAAAAACGATTTAGGAATACCAAAAGTGCAAGTAATTTTTTGTACCCGTTTCTTTGAAGAATGGTAAACCGTGAGACGGTCTTTTTATTGGAAGAAGCTGGCCTGTGAGTGATCCCTCACAGTGTAAAAATTATTTTGAGGCTATAGTACGCAAGCCAGCAGGGGGCAATAAAGTTTAACGGGCGTCATTACACAAACCTTCATTCACCTACCTTTTAAGGCCCAGAAAACGCGGCATCAGGTGTATAAATACTGTCCTCATCCAGGCCGGTATAGAATGTGTCTTTGGGTTCCGGTGGTTAAGATTAATAATGACGACGGTGATAAAAAGTGTAAGAAAATTCATCGCGAAGGTGAAAAGTAAGAACTGCGAGAGTAGAGGAATTGTTTTTGGCCCAGGTGGCAGCATTTTGCTGACCAGCAGCATGAAGACCACCAAAGTCACCAGGATGCTAATTGAGAGGGTTATCTTCTCGCCTGCGTCTGTTGGCAGATAGAAGACGCAGGTACTGAGTAGAGCAATAAGCACGCACGGGATGATCATGTTCGTGGTATAGAATAGGGGTTTGCGTCGGAGGACAATGTGAAACGTCATCTGCCTGCCCCTGGGTCGGTTGCTGATGGTGCCGTAGCGTACCTTACCGCCAAACTCCACCTCGCCCTCCTGACGTTCCTCACTGGGCACAGGCTGCACATCCAAGTTGGCCGGACAGTCCACAATATCCCAGCCTCCGCTTGTGACGTAGTTGGAGAGGTCTAGGCTGGTGCGATTGCTGTAGAATTGGAGGTCGACCTGAGAAACGGTTCAGTTATAGAGAGGAGGTTAGCATAAACCAACATGCAAATCCAAAGGCAACTGAAAATACGAAGTTTGAAGAAATTCAATAATTAAATGTGACCCTTATTGTTCGATTGCACGCATATATTTACAGTAGAATTGCCATCTTAGCAGAAATTCGGAAATGCGTTTTCGTTTCGAAAAGATTGCTTGAGCAGGGCTGTGACTTTAATTATCCCAAATTATTTTAGTCACGTTCGGATCCTTGCTTTTAAAGGAAATTCCTTTCGAACGTCTATAAAAGCAACACTGTCAAAAGAATATTTAATTGGTATGGATCTTCCCCATTTATTTTTTGATGCCCTTATAAATGCAAATATATTTTATAGAAACACCTGCCCAAAATAGTCTTTCTTATACGCATTTTATATCAAAAGACGTCTCCTTCAAATTGTATATTCGAAATAAGACAAAATACCGGTTTTAAAAAACGTTTCCCATGCCTGAAGACTTTGAATCCAATCTGCCGCTACAATTGCATTCAGGGTTTACAAACCACATGCTGCATGCATGGGATGTGAACCATGTTCTATACTTTATGGACAGCATTAATAAATGGTCAGAAACAATTCCATATGAACACAACTTTCAAGGTCTTACAAATTCTCAAACCAAACACATTCTAAGATCGAAGATGCCTTTTATTTGAGCATATAAATTGGACAAGATGCAAGTTGGTAAAAATCAGGACAAGAAAAATATTTTTTGTGCATGTTTTCTATAAAATATGTTTAAGTTTATAACTGCATCGAAAATCAATGGAAAAAATACATTTCAGTTGCATAGTCATCTATATCGAGCGTTGTTTTTGCAGGCTGCCGAAAAGAAGCTCGCTTAAAAGTCGACATTTTGACGCGGCTGAATTTCCTTGGGATTGTGCTTCAGTTAATTGCTATTGCAACCATGCTTAAGTAATCTTTCGACCCGAAAACACATTTCGGAATTTAAGTCAACTTATTATGAGATATTAAATCTACTGCAGTTTCAACACAGCGTGACAGTTAAGCTAGATCTACCCTAATGAACTCGAATTAAGAGTATGATTCCTATTACGCATATGCGTATCTTACTCAAATAAATTAGCGAAGTTGAAGAAAAGCGAGTTATATGAGAGTTTTTCCTGAGGTCCAGTATGCTAGCAACTGTTATCCTACAAATGAAGAAGTATAGAAGATACTTAAAATGTCATAAAGACAAATAAAATGACACTGAAAATCGTCTGCGTTTACAAAATATGAAAAATTGCTTTTTGGCTCAGGTGTTTAGGCAAAACAGACTTTTGATGCACGGTGGACCAGACGGACTGACTGTTCTACTGTCCGTTCGTGCATCGTAAGCGACGAGAATCAAGGTTGCATCAGGGTAATGGAGTGCGACGATGAACTGCTCATGCAAACTTACTTCCCATCGACTTCACTCTCTTTTCGTGCTTGCATCATGATCTAGTAAAAAAACAAAACCAGCCCGAAAAGATAAATAATCCATCGCCAAAATTCATTATGCTTGCCCAAGGCCTCAAGAACTCTTAGAAGACACCGGAATGCCTTAAATTATTCTGTTCCTGGACAAAACTTGTGAAATTTCCGGCTACTTATCATATGCCCATATATGTTTTTCTTATGAACGTGCATTACTAAGAGGAAGTGAAAAGACGTCAATCGTGATGGAACTGCTACACACGGGCACAATGGTCACTATACAAGCATCCGCCAGTTAATTTCCGGTGATTTTAAGGGTTAAAACGGAAAAATTGTAATATTAAGCGTAGACTATGTGTGCTGAACTATGATCAGACTAACCGAAAGATCAGCAGATTTAAGCCTGAACTTATTTTGGTCTTGTTTTATTTACTGCTCGGTGATTTACTGATATTATTCCCAGGTTCCAAAGTTTATCCCACTAGTGCCCCTTTTTTTGCAGATGACGTTGAAAAAAACATGTTTTAATACGAAATGTTGACATTCAAATTTCTTGCCTGGTCAGGCTGAGGAAAAAGACTTTTAAATGGTCACTTATTAGGAAATGCTGTAATTGGTCACCATTCAAAGGTTCCCCCCTTAACTACTCGCGGGAAGTAGTGTACCTGTAGTGGCCCGACTCCGCGCGCATGCTGCATTTCTGAGCCTCTCGCGAATACATGCGAGTGCGCATCAGTGACTGATTCTCGCCAATCCCGGCTGTCCAATCTGACCAATCACCTTCAGGGCTGACTCCACATGCTCTCGCTTTATGCCCTGTGACGACTCCGTAGGGTCCCACACGGCTGATGCCGCCCTCGCGGCAGCCAACTTCTCCCAGCCCCTTCTACGATAGTTCTGTACAGCATACACTATCCTCCCATCTGACGTGTCACGAGTTTAACTTCGCAGCCACGAAGATCATCGTCCATGCCAGATGCAAGACAAGCCGATAATTGATTGAAGCCTGGGCCTCCAATGAGAACTCTGTCAATCGTTTTATCGAGCTGGCGCCGGCATACAGGGCCCTGCGTAGTCACCTCCGGACTGGCGCCACTGCTGTCTGATTGGCCCCTACCCCCCTATAAATGTTACTCGTTAAGTTGCTGTTTTATCCCTGACGATGGACTCCAGTAAGAGTTCGAAAGCTCAGACGAATAAAGCCATGATTCCGGTGAACGAACAACCTTCTTCTTCTTCTCCTTCTTCTTCTTCTTCTGCTTCTTCTTCTTCTTCTTCTTCTTCTTCTTCTTCTTCTTCTTCTTCTTCTTCTTCTTCTTCTTCTTCTTCTTCTTCTTCACTTATACACACACCTGGAATGCGGACTTTCGCCTCCATTCACGCTTATCCTACTCTTAACCGGTATAATTTCGGGGTGGAGTATATTATAATTACAAGTCTTCCGAAATTCTATTTTCAGCATAAATTTACTTTTCCTAGATAATGAGATACAGCTGGGAACTATAAAATCGTGTTACCGATGAATGTATACTCTAAAGATAAGCTAAATCAACCTCCTTATAAGGAAACATGGATTTAAGTCAAAGCCAGCATCCTGGTTTCGTCGTTTTCCGAATAATTCCACAGTGGCTTCCGAAAGTGACAAAATAAACAGCTTTCTCACCTGTTTGCTGTTGTAAGTCCAACTGCCTAGTTTTATTTGACATGTCTGCTGATCAAAAGGGAAGTAGCGGACGTCGATTTGACACAAACTTTTGAAAATTGCTGGTGGGATCCACAGTACATCTCCGTTGCTAGAAAGGACCATGTTAGGCTTCCATGAGCCTTCAAAGTTCCCATCAACACTAAAAAGTAAACAAGCCCATAGTAGGTTTTCGAATGTTAGCAACGGAACTTCCGTGTAAGAGCCGTCCACATTGATTTTAAAGGGAATATAAAATAAACACTATTAATGTGGTGCGTGAGTTCAGTTAGTGAGGTGGAGGCGGTTCTTACCCTAGTAAGCTTCTCACGCAAGAAAAAGGCAATTAAGTGAAGTATTCCTCTGAAACGGCTGCAAAAGCCAAAGTGGTGCCTGAAATGATTTTTAACAGGTGAAGACGGCAGATGAAACCGTAATGCAGAAGAAAGACTTATACCAAATATAACTATTTAAAGTACTTCTTAGTGCTTGGGGAGAAAATTGGGAATGGTTGATAATTCGCCTTTCCATGTCAAATTTACTGACCTTTACGGTTTATTTTCGATTCGACTCTTATTTCAGATTTTTTTAAATCTGTTCCTTGGGTATATATAATAGATAAATTAACAGTAGAATAATGCGCAAATTCTGTTACATATTCTGTCAGAAACCAGCCCTCCGATGCGATAATTTAAAGGTTATAGAGGTGGTTTTTGCCGTTTCATTGAAGTTTAAGCCTATTTTCACCCGAAAAATTCCTTGGGTAAGAAGAATATGAGGTTTCTGGATACAGACAAACTTTGATTCATGTACAAACCGACAGTGTTCTTGTCCAAGGGTATGGTTTTGTGTGGTGCAAAATCCGACATATTATCGGTTATTACACTTTTTGGAAAGATGATGGTTATACACTTACTGTGGAGGAAATGCCTATGCTGTGGTGCCTTAAATTCGAAGTAAAGTTGCTGATTTATATACCTGATAAGCAAACAATTTTGCGGACTCCAGATTTTGAACAGTTGTCACGTTTGCTCAAATTTGCCATTGAAGTTATCTGAAAGGGTTAGATGCATATCATTTATCTTGGGACTATCCAGCAGCGTAAATGTAGCGTTCGTAAAGCAAACTTCGCACTGGAGCAGTTTTGGAACAGGCTGTAAATGGAGCCACCAGCGCGGACGAAAAGGAAAATCGGAGCGTTTCATGTGATATACATTTCGCATATGGTTAAATATATTGTCCATTTTCAAGACTTTGCAGGATTAAACTTCATAAAAAGTTACTGAATCAAAGTTTTATTCATTTTTTAAGTAAGCAAGTGGCCATCCGATCTGTCTGTGTGAGAACTAAAACGGGTTAGGGTTATTTTGCAAATAGTTTACAAAATAGGACTAAAAACTGGCCAAATTAATTTAAATGTGCGCAAAATATCTATTTTTTACTTATCATATGTGCAATGTTTGTACAATCCATGTTCCACTTGATATGAAGAGTTAAAAGAAGAATAAAACAATTTTTTCCAATTGATTCGTGGAGCGTAAAACTTGGAGAAGGTCCTGGCTAGGTCGTGGCATCATTTAAAAATCGTGGGTTAACAATCGATCGAATACGCTTTCGGTTAATAGGAATAGAAAACGGTAGTTTACTTACTTGTTCAATAAGACGATCTCTGGTTTCCACATCATATGAGCAGCCACATGAGTCGTAGTCATTCCACCAAATTCTTGTGGATTCCAGGCTAAGCGGTAATCTTTCCAAACCTGACAAGTGAACACAGCCCGAGTGTGCAAATATATACCTTTGAAATTACGGACTCGCAGGTTAAAATAACAAGCGTTTACTTTTTAAAACCAAAGTACTTGAAAGCAGATTAATCCACGATGTTTGCAGCATAAACTAAAGCTGTTTCCGCCTGCAAGCCCGTCATTTGAGAAATTACTTAATTGCACAATATAAGTCTCAAAGTATAAAAAGCGTCAAGTCCTTTCTGAAAGGACAGTCAAGCAGGAACTTCTTAATCATAAATCTATTACAGGCAACTGCATATCAGCTTATTCTCGGTAGAGTACCTAAAACATGCCAAGCAACATGACAAGACAGATTTGCCAACACGGTCCCCTGATCTTTGGTGGGACACCCATGCAGAAGCAGGTGTTGTTGACAATGGCCACTTACTCGACTATATAAAGAGGAATGAGTTGCAAATGGCGCTTTTTCCGCCTCACCCTATCGTCATGGAAAAACCCCATTTGCGTCCATATCCAGCCATTTGATGATATAGCCCAGTCAGATAGCTTTCGTATATCTCCTGAAAAATATATATATATCACAGTACTGTGGCAAATTATAAGGTATTTTTTCCGAATTTCCGTTAAATTGTACAGCAACAGTAGATTTAAAACCTGTTTTGTGCATCAGAAATATTAATTCAAATGAAAAATAGGTCAAACTTAATAATGGTGAAAATGCGATTCCCAGGTGGTATGTCAAAGGAAGAAGATTCGGCCACCGGGAGATGTTTATTACGTGTCTGCCGTTTCGGGTAGTTGTTTTAATCTTACCTCACTCTTCACGTTCATACCACAGGTTCTTGCTGTCAAAACACTCGGTAACCTTTTGCGTCAAAAATATGATAAGAGCGACGATCAGTTCAGAACTCAAGATCTCATAGAACTCATGAAGCATTTTCTCAAAACATACTTCGCCTTCAAAGGGATCGCATATGTGCTAAGCAAGGGCAACTCGGTAGAGTCCCCAATCTCTGGTCTCATCGCCGAGGTGCTTCTGCAAAACTCGAGAGGCAGACATTCGAAGAATAAAAACCCAAATTTTAGGCCCACTACGTTGACGACACCTTTGTCGTCATTGACCAAGATAGAATCATCCCCTACAAAGAGCACTTGAACTCGATTTTACCAGATCTGCAATTCACAATAGAAGAAGAAGTAGAGGGCAGACTTACGTTCTTAGATGGTCTAATCTACCGCCAACAAGACGGCAAAATGGCGACGTCAGTCTACAGAAAACTGACGAATAAGACGCAAATGCTGAGTTACAATATTAACCATCCGCTGTAAAATAACTTAAGTTGTGTACGCAGGACGAGTTTAAACTCACTGCAGCACACCAGCCACCAAATGAGACGAGATTAAGCTGTGTGTGAGCTTTTCAGAGCCAAAGATTATCCGCGAGCGTTCATTGAATGCCAAAAAGCGGAACGAAGAGCCTTGTCAGCAGAAATCATGGCAGAGCATTCCGCATATGAAAGGGGTCTCCGAAACCATAGCTAGATCCCTCGTGCCTCTCGGAATCGGAGTTGCCCACAGACCTATCTCAACAATCCATCAACAAATGATGCGTCCAAGAGACCCTATCCCTTAGCAGGAGAAGTCGGACGCTGTAGCTGTGGGATGTGCAACTATGTTGGAGAAACCGGTCGACAGCTGCAAACGCGAATGCACGAGCATCAGTCGTCTGTACGAAGGTTGGAGCTAGAGTCAGAGGCGCTAACCCATTCCGCGCAGATGGGCCACGTCTTCAACTTTGACGCCGATGAAATATTGGGCCGAGGCGAGGATCACACGTCAAGGGAGATAAACGAAGCCTGGATGTCCACCGACCGCTCAGTCAACCGCCACCTTAATTTGCCTGCTCCCTATATGGATTTACGAACGCCGTTGACAGGAGATCGCCAGGGTGTAAAAGAATCGGCGCTGCCAATCATCTCGGCGACCAACGAAGACGGGGTTGGATCAAGCCGTGGTAAGAGGCCGGCCGACTCAAACACAGCCTGTCAGCGGGGGCGGTAATGGCGCCACAGGTGGGTCCGAAGCAGCCAGACAGGCGGCCCAACAGGCACAAGGTAACGAGTGGCCTATAAGCAGGGCAGTGAGCATGACTCTCCAGTCTCTGAAGATGGGCAGGCGAAACAAATATCCGAGACGTCAGACACCTAATAAACATCTCCCGGTGAACGCCTTTTCTTCCTTTGAGTCCAGACTTAATAGACATTACAACAGTGAATGCGTTTGTGATGCCATTTTATCAACTGCGTTGAAGTAGTGTGACTAGCGGATATTCTTACTACGGCCACAGAGAGTTGTCTTTTAGACTCTATTATTTTAACTCATGCTCACGTCCTGCTGTTCGGACCTAACAAAATGTAGACAGTTAACAATCACTGTGGTAAAATCACTTGTAAAGGTGTATTCACATATTTGGCTCATCCTATAGCCGTCGTAATATAATTTTTCATGTCTGCCTGAGTCTCATCCAGCGGGCTTGGCAACGTTTGCCATAAAAATTTTAAAACCTAGAAATTACGTTCAGACCAATAACAGAATGGGTACGATTTGACAACAGAAACTATGTAAGATAATAAGGCTAATGTGGCGGAAATAATAATTTAAAGTACACGAGCATGTTCTCCGCCAAAAGGCAATATAAAGTCAGCTTAACCAGAGTGAAGTGGCTCCGACTTACCATGCGTAGCCATATGTTACTTTTCAATCGCTGACTTTTGTCATCCTAAAACCGAGGAAAAACGTTCACGAAAGATAAATCGGGGAAAACCAGCCGGAATCGGTTATGTGTCGCATTTTAAAATCAAAAGCATGCAGGTATACACATACGTTTCGCATAAGGTTTATTTCAGGTGTTCAGATGGTACGATTAGGAAACTACTGGACACTCATTAGAATTTGTAAGTAAACGCGCTTTTCCAGGCGCACGATATGATATTTCCGGCTATGACGAGAACTATAAGCTTCCTCTGCTGCTTTTTGTCACCTTGACAAAACACCTCTGCCACATCAAGAATGAGCCATTGCAGTCTGTGTCAACCACCAAATAAGGACCAAGTGATCTCGTCAGTTGGCAATCTTCCAAGCCATGGATTTTAACATACCATGATAAATTCGAGCGCACCATGGTTATCGCAGTAAGAACTGCGTTGATTTGCCGTAGGGATGGATTGTCTGTGTCAGCCATTCTCTCCCTTCCCTCTCCCATGCATCAATCAACAGTTCGAGCCGGTCAACCAGGTAGTTATGGGATCGGGCGATGTTTCTGACTCAAGGAAAAAGGCGTTCGTCTGGCGTCCGTCCCCCACCATCCCATGAACGGCAGTAGATATGGGCTCGCGCACGCACGCTGCGCTCACATACAGCTGCTTTACGCGAATCAGTTCGGCCTCTTTTTCGAGAAGCATATCTATAACATGGCCCGTTTTTAAGATCTAAACATCCAAACACATACAATCTAGACATGGCTGTTAGACTACTGCTTTTGATGCAGAAAGCAATGGTGAGATCTTTTTCGTCCTTTTTCAAGTAAAACATTCCAGCGTACACCTCTCAGGCAGTTTTTTATAAGATTGAAAAGTTTTACGAGGCGGAAGAGACCCATTGGGTGAAGAAATATTTTGCCCCTAACGACTTACATCAAATGACTTGCTATAGTTTTTTTTTAGATGGAAAGTTTCAAACACAAATACGTGCATAACACATCTACACATACCGGTAGTCGCAAAAGTGACATTTTGTTCTAGGAAGTGGTGGTGCTAGCTCTACCTGATGCACCCTAAAATATGTATCCTTTCAGCTTAATTGTTTGGCAACATTATAAAGCTAGGATAAGCTTATCGTTTTCTATACCTCCGTTGCTCCACCTGTACGCGGTGGGTCGTTGTTTGCGTTAATGCCAACCAAAATAAATGAAGAACTTTGTGAGACCAAGATTGCACGCAGCGAAAAAGTCTTATTAAGTGCGTTTTTATGCACTTTGTAGTTTACGTAGCGGATGGATAACATGCTGAAAGGACTTGGATATTTCGAATGGTTAAACCCGTCTGCCATGAAGCGCCCTCAACTGCTGCTTTGAGGAGCCGGATTGTAAGCCAAAGTGTAAAGGGGTACTTACCAACTGAACAATCTGAATCATTGCAAGACCTAATTGAACCGTAACCGTGGCATTTTCATCGAGCACCGGTCGTGAAAGCGCGTCATATTGCCTGTGCTGGAACAAGTACCTCATCAGCAGGTCTTGCGCTAGTGGTGGGGCTCCAGCTATATTGAATGATCGAAAGTTTGCAGATCAGGTAGAGGCAATGACGGAGTAAAATAATATAATTTGGGATCGAACTGAAATACGTTTATGACGCGCTGCGACATTTATCCTGCATCTTTACACCGCTTAAACGTAGCTCTTGTGTAGATATACAACAGGAGTGAAAAAGTCAAAATATCTCCCTAAAGCTGTAGTGCAAATTGCTGTGGATGCATATAAAATCAGAGGGCTGCATGGTTGCTTTGATGTTGATCATTGTTAGGAAACTAAAATATATTTCATTGAGTACTTATAGCTGAAAAATAAACGATACTTGAGCATTCAGATACAAACTGTTCCGACACAACGCTTCAGTGTGAGAGGGGCGCTTACCGACCGCGTGACGGGGCAGGCTCGTCCCGTTGTGCCTTGACGGCAGATGACGACCAGTAAGCCAGAAATGGTTATTCCAGTTTCCATTGTGTTTATCGGTAACCAAATTCTGCCTATTAAATACTAGTCGCTGTGCGGCTGCTGGTGGGGTTCGAGAGTGAGCCCCAAGGCACAACAGGCAAGTGTCCCTTAACGCGATCGGTGAATACCTTTCTACCATTGCTCATAAACCCAATCGAAATCGACGTGAGAACTAACTCGTGCTCTGATGATTAGGGCATTCGACTTCTAACCAACAGGTCATGAAATCGAGCCTCAGGAAAGGCAACATAGGGGGTTTGTTATAACTGACTAATGACGGCTAGTAGACAATAAATAGTTATTTCAGTCTCCTTGTTCTTGTTGGTAATGTTATTCTGCCTACACTGGTACAATTTTAAAATTGTTATGAGATTTCATAGGTAAGTTAAACGTCCGCAGTGAGACTGACCAACGGAGTATGCCAGGCCTTCTTTTTATCTGCAGGAGAATGAGCAAAACTTTGTGGTGACAGAATTTTCGTCATTTTCGGAACTCGGCAATGAAAATTGACTACGTAAATCCAAGCAGACAATGGATAAGATAGTACCGGCAAAGACAAGGGAGATCGGAATGGCCATTTTTGGCTTATTAGCCGTCATCAGCCAGTCATCAGCCAATATCGAGTGTGGATCACCTGAGATTCGAGAACACAGCCTTTGGCCATCGAGTGTACCACTCTAACTTTGCGCCTGCGTGGGCTGTAGTTTGGGCCCCAGGGCACAATGGGACGAGTATGTTCCGTAACCAGATCGGCCAGTGACACATTATGCCAAGTACAAAATGTCCAGTTTAGCATGAACTAAAACTAGGTAAAATAACCTCAAATTTAAATCTTTATTACTAAAAGCCAAAAAAACAAAACAAACGTTTGTTCTTTTCATTCGAGTAAAGCCCTCGAAGACATGCTTTAGCGTGAACATACTGTTAGCTGATACCTATTGCCTCTTAAAATGTAGGTGTTGGTCAATTTTTAGCGTGAACTTTTAAACCTTTTGCTGATTTGTCAACATTCCATGTATACTCCTATCTATTTATTATAGAGTGTAGTTTATAAAGGGCAGAGTGCACTAAATAATCAAAAAACATAGGCAGGGCCATCCACTTCTACAGCTTAACGTTAAGCGGGGAGGTAACGAGTTAAGATAAAGTAAATTGTATTAAGGCGGGTACTATATAGAGGTCTTAAAGTATAGTTTTTTAGTAGTTTCTCCCGTACATACGTGAGGGCTTCTTTCACCGGTAATTTTAGCTGATTAATGCAATCTCCAGTGACGGTTTGATCGGATGAAAACGCAAATACTGTTAAAAATATGACTTGAAGAGAAGTCATGTTCTTCGGAGTTTAAGCTTTTTTATTGTCTCAAAAAGTTGAAATAAAAAAATATTTTCAAAATATGACAATAAGAACATCTAATTGGTACTTGCCTCGTCCTGAATAACGGCATTTAGATCTGCGAATTACGCCAAGTACAGTCAATATAAGCAGGTAAGAATAGACGCTAGTAATTCGCATCCTCATATAGAATATGATTCTAGCATTCTCCAACTGTTTTTGCAGTTCCCGAATCAGGATTGATTAGTTTACCTGCCGAGGTTAGGCCAATCAAAATATTGCCTTTCCAGCCACAGCCTACCTGTGTGTCTTTATCTGCCCGCAAACTTTGAGCATTGTTGAGATTGAGCTAATCTAGTTCAGCCAGCAGCCCTATACGGTCTGCCCAGCCAAACATCGCTCTTCGGGAAGCAGCTGGGTGAGGAGGATAATGTATGGCCTTGGCAGAAGATAAGCGCTACTTGAGAGCATGGTAGTGCAACTTACCTCATCACGGCAGGAGAAGAACGTTTTCAGGCCAATAAGGTGGATTCTGCGTTCCTGTTCACTTTTAATCTACGCGCGAATAGGGGGTAAGATGAATGCGGTCGTGATTGATGGTCATTTAAAGATTGCTTTATTGTTGTACATGGATGACTACGTTGGTGGCACTGATGTGAGAAGACAAGGATCAGGGTTTTGTGCATCATTCAATTGAAAACTGGCTGATGAGACCAAGTGTTTTATTTCACCCGAGTTAAAATGAAGTGACGCCCAAGAAAAAAGGAAGACAATTTATTTTTAAAATCATTTGAACAAGGCAAATGCAGCCAATTTTGCACGAGTATAATGCCATAAAAATTTCGTGACGTCTTTTTCAACTGCATGCATGTATTGTAGATTAGTAAGATGAACTGTTTAAGTGGAGAATGGCCTAGCGGTAACAAACGTGATAAGAAGCTGAAGAGAGGTCATGTATATTTGACTTGCAGTTGATCATCGTGTCGGGGGTGAGAGGGAACTTGAGAGAGAGAGAGAAATGCTTTATTTGGAAAGTAAAATTCAAAATTTTCAGAAAAATGGCTCCATTCATTGAGCGAATAGGATAAGTTATCCGATTATTTAAGAATCAAAAAAGTTAAAAATGGACATCTAGTGAGGGAGGCAGTTTCACTCTCAGCTTCTTAGTTTCATTCTCTTCCCACGTGAGGTAGCATGTTAGAAATGGCAAAACAGAGCGCTGATATGCCGATGTATGGCAAGCGATATGATAAAGGCCTCGGCACATGATACGCGAAGGCTTCACTGCAATGAATTCGCTCAGCAAATTTCTTGACTGTTGTGAAGTGTCATTTTGTTACCGTATCCACTAAAACAGTATAATACACACAAGCAGCAGAGAGCATTTGGAGGATACGTTTTAAAATCACCAAATTTTTTCAAGCAAAGCTGAAAAAATCAAGGGGGAACAATAGAAAATGAGAAAAAATACATGCATCGCCAGATAAGGGATTGAGATGTGTGATAGGAACTTAAATGACGGATATAATAAAGACGTTTATGAATTTTAATAAAAAATATTATCAATATGTAGGGAGAATGAAAGATTGGATGTCATAGTAACGCAAAGGTACCGGAAAGACGACATCTCGTTGGGAAGGATGGCTGAGGACACAGAACTAGGAGAGGGTCGCTGGCGAAAAACATATTGGAAAGATTTCTCATGGTTAAGTTGAAGTCTATTATCTGACGACCATGCTGAAATATAGTCAACGCCATCCTTTAGAGACTGGAGGCATGTCTGTTTTTTAAGAGGATGGCCAACACCCATATCGTCAGCATAATTTATATACAGAAAATCGTTTGATGATCTCAAATTGTCATTCTGGAGGGAGAAGAGGTGCGGCGATAGGATGGATCCTTGAAGAACACCGCAGTTGTTGGGAAGCACTGTAGATTTCCACCTGCCAGATTGTACGAATTGAGTGCCGGAAATAAAATAGTCCTGGAATCAAGAGAGAGACCAGCCAGGAGGGCCACACGCGTATATTTTGTTAAGGAGGAGATGGTGCGGGATGGTGTTGGAGGCAGAGGAGTAGTCAAGAAATGCACATGCTTACGAACGGCAGCCCTTGTCTAAATCACATAGAGCTGAATGAACCACAAGGGCAAAGATATCTAGAGTAACTGTTCGAGTGAAGGAGTTCATATAAGAGCGAAACATTGTCAAGCTTAATTACGACTGCTGACACGATGAATAAGTCTGTTATACGGAGGGAGTGAGGGGAAGGGGTTTGAGGGTGTTTGTTTCAGTCCTTAATCCTTACCATGACAGTGCGAGGCGGATCATGCGATCCAAGCACTTACCTTTGTCCGACTTGCTCCACAGCATCGCAGCAGTTTCTGTAAAGCGCTAGATACGTCGAGTGATCGCCAGAAGTATGACTTCAGCTGCGGTCATTCCGTTCACAATAGGGTCCCTGTTCACCCTGTGTTTTGAAAATTAACTCCTGAAGAACTTATTTTCCACTGTCAACAGCTATTTCGATTAATCTTTGGCCGACTTAGTTGATACCTGCCTTCCCGTACGTCCATTGTCTTTGCAGCAGCAATGACAAGTAAATTAATTGATACAGTTTGGTATGGCATACAGTCAGGATATGTTTTATCGATCGGGCTGGAATAGCCACTGAGATACTTATGGACATCCAATTGGAGGTGGCTTATGGCAGTTCAGTCGTCTATTGGAGCCGACCATTTATCACATTTCGCACATTACCGCCCTTGAAAGGGAGCTAGATGTTCACCGAAAAATTTCGTGCAGACGGTTCTGCTTGACTTATTTTGTCTAAAATGACGAAACCTATCGAAAATTTTCTCTGGATACCCATTTCCAGGAAAAATATCCTACAGAAGATTCCTCTCACATCAATTGTATCCGAAGAACATATTTTAATGGCTCTCGTAAACAGGCACAAAACCAAGTTTCGTATCCTCCGAATCGAAACGAAACTGAAAGGTGCGTGTACTGTCCTTTTAAGTTTTTTTTCCATAGACGGATCTCGGAATGGAACCATATAACCGCCTCTGTAGAAAGGCACTGTGTCTTACTTCACATGCTTAACCGCAAAATTCGATTTTGCCCGCATCTTCGTCATAGCCTTAGTTAGTAATTCCTTGTTGCTCTAGCTGGTGACTAGGAAGAAACTCTCCGGGGCATAGAATGTGGCTCGCCGTAAGTTTTCGGATAATTTATATTCGAGGCTTGGTATAAAGATGTCCGCTAGGACTCACCTTCATGAACTGTTCATAGCTATGTCGTCGCTCGGTCCATACAACTGCTCATTGAACAATAACTTTACGTTCTTATTACCGTAGTAGTTTCTGTGCTTGTCCTGGTTCCAAACAGGTTTCAGCCACGTGGTCACAAATTAGATCAATGGTTTCATCCAACAGCGTGTTTTTTAAACAGGTCCTCCACACCAAGCCATATCATATGCTTTCTCAGTAGCTTTTGATACCTCGGCGCATCTACGAATGAGAAGGTAACTTCCGTAGTGTAAGCAGCAGCAATACTTAAATATCTCCGACCGAAATAGTACAAACACATTAAACAAAAATATGAACGGAACTAACTGGTACAAAAAGGAGGAATACAAAAATCTGCATGACTCCCAGGATAACAAGCCAAACCTCAGTTTATGCGGTTCTGCCTCCCAACAAGTCAGCAATCGTGCAGGTCTGGTAAAACTACTTTTTGATCACCTGAAACACGGCATTCGATACGATGGAAGTTTTGCCAATATAGAAGGAAGTACATTATGACAATTAGGTCGGAATAAATGGGTCAAACAGAATTTCGAGTACGCCTTTATAGAGACGTCTCAGCATTGTTACATAAAGCCTTACTAAAGTATCAACTCGAAGGAAACAGACCGCACAAACAGCAGTTGAGTGAGTGCAAAAAATACACATAAAATGAATATATCCTCTTTAACGGAGTAGGTTAAAAGACGGAAGAATGGTGAACGATAAACAGGCAAGTGCAGGCATCCTTAACCACCAGTTTTACAGTGGCGAAATGTGATATAAATGAAAACATCAACCACAATAAACAGGTTGCCATCTCTTTTTAACGAAAGAACTATTACAGATTTGAATTCAGAAAAGTACTTACGTTTTATATAGATGGAAACCTTTTAGACAGAATGTCGGGGGAGATAAGAAAAAGGATTTTCCTAGAATGCATACTCTTGCATGAATTTCAACTTTCAATTAAGAGCTTGTATCGAGGTTTCCCGGTTCTAGTTGGTATTTAAATGGAAAGCGCTAGGATCAAAGAACATCTGCGCGACTCTTAACCGATGTTCCAAAGACAAACGAAAATGTCATCTTCTACTCTGTAAGCAGAATTAATCGAGGAAAGCCATTCTTATGGAAATATGCGTACCGCTCATCCCAGCCGGCAGAGTGTGAACAGCTGCTTGCATGGCTAGGCGGCTCATTCAAAACTTGTAGAGTATCAAGTCTGCATAGATCTTCCGGCCTTCGCAATTACGCTGTGCCGAAGGAATCATGTGATCACGGCTCCCGAGCTGCCGACACATTGGGTCTCTGGGACCGTGACTTATGGGCGCTCAACTATTAGCCAGTTATTCTGGCCAAGCTGACACCGGCTGACTAATGTGACGCTTATTGATTCACCTCCACATCACGCTAGCCGGCAAACAAGGGTGTTGGCCCACAGCCGGCAGCGCTTAGTGGCTCTGAGCAAAAACACAAAACACACTGATCCTAAAACACACTGATCCTAAAACACACTGATCCAAAACACACTGATCCTAATGGTGCCTTTCCCTCTTCATTTAACACGGAACTGGGCCGTGGTTGTTGTGCCGCAATGAGTACCCTCTGTACATAGATTCCAATCTCGTGTTCGTAGTTCTTTCGTGTCGGGCTGAGGGTGTGGTGGGCCATCAAGAGCAGATAAGAAAATACTCGAAACTCTAATCTTCCTTGTTTTTGTTCGCATTAATTAACGGTCATGGATTATTCTTTGCTTTGTAATCACCTTCGTGGACTCTAAACAGGACCACTAAGGACCATTTTCGTCCTCCAATGAACATTTAATAACGAAACCCACTCCAATGCGATGTCTATTTAACAGAGCCAGATGTATTATAGACAAATGGTAAGGTTTGTTCAGCCCGTCACCGCAGCCCTATGCAATCACAACTTTTTATCCAACAGCGCGACCACCGCTAGTAACATAATCACCTCAGCCGACTCTACAACCCCCAAACATTCCTGCTCTCTTTGTCACTATACACGCACATCATACATCAGCCCGGTCGGGCACTTGTTAATCTATCGAACAGAGACCGGTCAACCATTGTCAGAAGCACCAAAATACATCCACCGCACCCCTCAACTGTCCATGCAGTTAACGCAAATTTACTAACCATAGGCCCAGTAGGCCACATACGCCTTCATAAAAACTTGCATTCAACCACCGCAGACTTTATCACATCACCCCTATTTTTACTATCTAGCATTTAAATCACACGCGACTACGCCCAACATCACAAAATGCAAGCACGCAGGAGGCACCTCTCAAGTAAGTGGGGAGTGTGTTCTTCGGCTCCTTCTCTGTGGCTCCTCTGCTGCTGTGATCCGAGCCTGAGGCTATCACGGTACGCTAAACGCCCTGGATTTTAAGGTTGCCAACTAACGATTGCGCTCAGACTTTGCAGTCAGCCCAGTGTGTGTTTGTATGGTGAGGTCGACTGGTGGATTGAGGGTTAGGCGGTCATGACTCCTTCCTACCTTAACCCCTGGCAGTTTCACACATGTGAGATCCAAGCCACTCACCCCTTTTGTTTGAAAACCTGATGCTTTTGTTTGGGGACCAGGTCATATATGGGGGACGCGTAGGTGAAGACATTAGCTATGTGTGCCATTGCGCCCATTTCCCGCACCAGAAAATTGACCGGTTCGGACAGTGGCTGGGGCCTATTGATGAGCATAGGGCATGAGGTCGACGCCTCAACTCATTTTTCCCACCTTAAACAAACTGACGCACTTGCAGCTATTATGGTGCGTCTAGGGATCGACTCAGGCCATGCCAGCCACCTGCACCCTCTCCTGCCTCTGATCTTCTTGACTTGTACATGTGCCTGTGCCCGATGGAAGGGAGAAGAGAGTGCGATAGGTGTAGCGCAAGGTTGCTCTCACTAGCATCTAATGAAAGCGCAAGTCACCGTCCATGCGCCAACTTGTTTTAGTGCAGGGACCGTGGACCTCGTCGAAACCGATATTTTGAACTGTCATGTCACTGTTGTTCTGTTGCTAGTTTACTTGTCCACATCATTCCAGATGTACAAGCCGTATTCATATCGGCATTAACCAAGTAACAATATGAGCAGTGGGATCGCGAAAGCACTACCGCATGTTTTGGCTGGAGTTGGCCGTGGAAAGGTTCCGCCAATTCAAATGCACAATCCATCACTTTGCCATGCGGAGTAAAACTCAGGCAGATGTCATCTACAGTAGGGTATGTTATATATATTCCACTACAATTTCACAAGTCAGACCAAACGTAAAATTGCGGCAAAATACAGGAGCACACGACCGTGCTGACAGGGGCGACCAATTATCTCTAGTCAGTTGTCTTGTGAAGGACGCAACAGAGACGAATGGGCCAGAGTAGCGTTGCGAAATAGAGCGGCAGCCACACGATGCTTAAACGTAAGTTTCAAATTTACGTTCACGCTAGGTTGCCCTCTCTAGTCTTACGTTAGGCGCTATTCCACTTCTCCAGTAAAAACAGCCCGTTACCTGATATGACGAGAGTAAATGTTATAAATAGTTTATATACTAAGCTCGAAATTAGTTGTCTTATCTTATTTTCTGAGCCTTCACACCCTCGTAACTCGCACTTCGCTGAATGAATTTCCCGCAAGCCTCCAGTTTATATGACATTACAATGGGTAGGACTCTTTTCCACTGATTAAATCCAGCTAAAATTGCACATTTACCTAGGCCTCTGGAAAAGTTTTTGAAATGCCTTCTTGTTCGTTCTTTCTCAGTTATTGTAAATGTCGTCACTTGCATCCAGGGTTCTGTGAGGGCGAAAGATTCACTTTAAGTCTCCATAAAATCCCTAATGAACTTTCTATAAACGTTGTTTCAGTGCCTTGGAGTTTTATTCCTCCTATTTTGCTCCTTATAATGCCCACAAAAGCAGCCAACCCTGTCAAAATGTGGACAAGTTAACGGTGTAGACCTCACTTTGATTGTTGTTGGAGTAATTGGCTGACGTTATATCGGTTGATATAAACAGCTTTTTAGGCCAAACAGAAATCTCTCAACTGCCATTGTGCTACTGGTTAGTGCAACAGTTGACAAGAGTTTCAAAAGGAATTTAATCTATAAGCTTATCGTAACGTCGTGCCTAACCCTTACAAGGACGAATAGCTCCGTTTCTGTATCATCTATTTCACCAAAAGCTCTAATGCGATAACCCCACCTCTCTCCTTTTCAATTCGCGAGACAGCAGTCATTAATCTGAAATAATAGGAGAGCAAATTCCTTTTTTTTCTTGAAAGCCTCAGTCTTTTTATGCAAGAATTTGGCGCAGAAAGAAAACGCGAGTTACATAAAAAAACGTCTAGCAGGTTTTTGTTTCCACTTGTTTTTACTTCGCACCGGTGTTTAATTCCGATGGCGGAAAAGTTGTTTCAGGACCTACGGGGCTAATGTTATTTTATTATTCCACTCTACCAATAGGTAACACGCTACAAAAAAGTATTCAGCATATGTTACTTATTCTAACGCAAGTAAATAGCTTGCGGTGTGCCTTAGAATGCTACGCATGGGGACTACTACAAAGAATGACAAATGAAATGGTCATTTATGATTTATTAGCCGCCTTAACCCACGCATACTCGACCCCAGGCATTGGGAAAACTGGGTTCAAATCCGCACTATCTTGTTATTAGATCTACGTTCTAACCATTGAGTTATGGACTCGTTCCCCTATAGCACGATTGGTGACTGCTGTCTTTCATAGTTAATATATCCGATCGCGTAAGAGGACAGTGAGCACGTGGCTCAATAATAAGAGCGCTGGATAAATAACTGAATGAGCGCGAGTTCGAGCCCCAGGTGTAGCAAGCTTGGGCTTGGCTGTGGCGGGTTGATGAAAGTCAATAAGGCAGAAATGGGCATTCCTATCCTTATTTTCTTTTTCAGTAATTTCATTCGACCTACACTACTAACCATCCTGCGAGTGTTTACGTGGCTATAGATTGAGCTCCAAAACACAACGGAACGAGAAGATCCCGTAAGGCGATTGGTAAACGTCATTTTCTATAATGTTCCGTATGTCCATTTTGGAAAAATCCTTCGACGTTTGCATAAGCTAATCTATTACCTGTCCCAGATTTTTTTTCGAATGTCCGCAAGTAGCCATGCCTGCAGTAAACTGCGAATTTCAGTCCTCCTTACTATGACAGTTTCCGAAGAGTTTAAAATGCACCCAGTCGAAATGCTCGACACATTTATAAACTGTCACTGTCAAACAGAAGGGATGGTAAGAAGAATTTGATATGGGTCAACTGACCTGTTGTGAAATAAACGACAGTTTTTTTCAGTGAAATATGGAAGTTTTAGATAATAAGATAACTGATACAGCTTTTTTGTTCGGCATTTGTTATGGGAGTGCAACTCGAATAACGTCTGCTGTGCCCTGATGTGGTCCCCGTGTTGGTCCAACGCATTTACCACGTGTCCCCTTGAGTTGGCAATAAGTGTGAGGACGACCGGAGCCGGGGGTCGAGTGCAGTGGCTGGCCAGGCTAAATGGTCTGTTTCTGCGTGTCATAAGCGACCTGGTTCCGGCAGAATTTGCCAATTTCTGTGATTCAAAATACATCTGACATAACATGCATTTAAATCAGGCAATTCAAAGGCCTTAACAGGAAACCATGATAAGTAAGGTGGCGTATTTCACCTTGCATAATAGTCCAGAAAACCCACTATGCGTAACCAGCAAATGACTATGCCCAAAGTCTTGATGAGGTCTGGGATGGCAGCTTCAGTGTCTTTCACATTATTGAGCCTTATTCATAGGAGTTCCACTGAAACGTGGAATTTTATGATGAGGAGGCCAGTCTATCTGTTTAACGTCCAATTACTCACGCCATCCATAGGTGATTGATGACGGATCAAGCTTCAGTGCACAGTACACAGGAAATAAACAATATCCCGCCTCAGAATAGGACGATGCAATTGCTAGAACGAGAAGTTTATTGACCTGACGGGAATTCTAGCTCGAAATCATCCACAGACACAGTCGCAGATAGGGGTGCTTAGGGCGCAGGAGCTCAATATTTAAAGAGCGCAGTTGCCATGAGGCCACGCGCGTCTGCAGAATAAGGTATCGTAGACAAACATAGTAATACCAGGATATGGATGGGGTCCGGAAAATTCATTACTACATAACATAACCAAATGTCTAAAGACAGTTTGACCATCGATTTCAACTATGTCCACCGTGTTCCCCACAGCATGGTGGTATAGGAACGGACTAGCCCGTTGATTAGTTTTCAGTGATAGCAGACTAACGTTGCAGTTGCCACACTCTGTGTTTTATCACTCGGCTCTGTCCGGTGTCAAGACAGAGTCAAGAAAACCGGAGGCGGGGTCGGGTGCCACACTTGGAACCATTGCAGCCTGACTCTCAGTCCGCCAGTCGGCCACTCCACAACTAACACACTTAGCTAACCGCGCAGTCCGAGTCATCCCGTAAATTAGCAGCCTTCGAAACCACGGCTTTTAGTGCATCATGATAGTTTCAAGCGCATCAGATTGTTTATAGTGCGGATAATGCACTGAGCTGTCGACCTCACTCTCTATTCCGATTCCCAGGCACTGGCCACCGTCCAACCCATCAATTAACTGGTGCGGGGAATGGGCAAATCTGCTGATGTATCTACTATCGTCGCCTACGCGTACCACGCACGCAAACTGGCCCCCAAACACAAGCACTAGGGTTTCACGCAAAAGACGGTTAAGCGGCTCACATCTCACGAATGTGAGAGCGCCAGAAGTCACGTTAAGAAGGAGCCCGTGCACTCTGACTCTCAGATTATCTGTCAGCCAATGTGTGCAAAGACACTTTGGACTGACTGCAAGGACTAAATGTAACTGTCAGTTGGAACCTTCCAAGCCACGGTGCCTAGCGTAGCATGGTGGTTTCAAACTTGGATCACACATGTAGCAGAGGAGCCACATGGAGATCGAACCAAGGATCATGGCAAAGGGGAACGATCATTAACCAGGTTCTTCCTGTTATCACTTTCTGGCCGGTTGGATCTCCATTATGGACCCAAATTGTAATGATACATAAGTCCCTCAACTGCGCTCCTCGGCGTATATTTGTGCTCCACTGGGTGATGACATCATTAATGCAACATCAACAAGGTGGTGGCTTGAAGCAGCAAAAATGGTAAAAATACGATGTTCTTCCCATCGAACGATAGCTGTCTTGGCAACGAAGTTGTCCGAACTTGGATTGCTAAAAAGTCAAGCAGGCCATATGGTGCCTACAGAATAAAGCCAGCTGAAACGGAAGGGACGAATGATGTTATAAGTGCAACTGTAATATTATTCTTTTTATTATAGACGCTGGTAGAAGAATGAGCATACGAGCACATTGACGACTTTTCTATTGCTAACAACGCGAAACTATTACAACTGACTGCAGATATGTGATAATTTTGCCTTTTGTATTTGCGAAGATTTCTATTTAAATCTAAAAAAATTGGCAAGCATACGGTTGCCTCCAATAAATTCTCCTCAGGCCTCTACCTTTACATGGTTGTGTAACGAAGACAAATATGCGGACCATTAGAAAACATCATACGGTTGTCAGGGTGGGGGGGGGGGAGGTGCGGAAACAGTTGCGGTCAGTCTTCTGACCAACGTCATAAGGATGGTGAAAACGGGCGACTGAATTGGTGGCTTTCGGTCATGATAATTGCGGCGCCTGTATGAAGTGGGTGTAGGCACCATTTTAAATACGGCTTCGCGAACCCAGAGGTGAGAACTGGGTGTCGGAAAGGGGTGATTTAGAAGTATAAACTAAGTCCACTGACGAGTTTGACGAAGACTGTCAGTGTACTGCTTTTTATCACCCCAGTTGTGGTTAAACTACCAGGCCCAGTTGGCGCTACCTATGTTGAACTTTTGTGTGCGGCAATTGCCAGCAGAGTACATTTGAGAGGGCATACTCGCCAGTGTATGGTTATACAACGTTCATCCAAATGAACCCAGAAGAGATCATACAACACAAACATCGTTCCCACCCACGCACCGCGTCCAAGCAATACACTAATGAAATACATTCCAATAAATTCAAGTGAGCTTCCCTAAACACTTGTATCCCTCATGAGCTTTCACGAGTTCCAATGTGAGATTAACTTCCTTGCACACAAGAAAATTTTAAAGAAGTAATGGATTCCATATTTCCTTGAGATGACTGACAGATAATTAAAGGCATACGCAAGGTGCCATTCTATGTCTTGGAATGCTTCTAGCTTATGCTAAAGAAATCGACATGCTTCCACTTTCTAAAATCTAGAGCTGGCATAATCAGAGCAACTGGTGAAAATTTAATACTAGTTTCATGCTGTGAATACAATTGGGACATTCCAAATTTTAGCAAGTATGACCGCGAAAAAATAACTAGTGAAACATGTCTGGAGGACATTTACATGTGTATATTTTTCCATACGTGTCATGAACTCTTAGAAGCCTGAGTTGCAGCTCATAATACAAATTACACTGCGGTTTTGAGAAAACACTTGGAATTCCCGTTAACCAGTCTTCATATCTTCCGATGTGTCATATCGTCCCTACATATTCCATGCGCTGCTGTTGCCGGAGCACTCATTCCGGTTATTTCGAAGGGACCTCGTTTGGATCTGCTGCCAGGAAAAACCCCAGACGCGATCCGTGGGACCACCATGTTATCCTCGTTGATAGCTGGGAGCCGATCCGTTGCATTTTTAGCGGAAGCAGCGGCGGCTGCTATCCTGGCGTCCTGCGAACAGAAAATATACTTCCATTGAGGAAGGTTTCGGTTCCTAATCCAAATATGTGCAATCATTTATTTAATATAAACACTCAACTGCCTAATCTGAGTGTGGGATAGGCCACCCCCGGTGACATTTTGGGCTAGTTCACAAACACTAGCAATGATCCACCTAGATCAAATGAAGGTTAACAACTTCAGATTGAGTTCGATAGATAAACGGTCTACCCGTCGACTGTGAGTAGTATAAGAGCAAAAGAATCGTGCCCTAATTTGATTCCCAACTCGAGTCCACGCATAGTACATCAGTGACAGAGAATGACACTTTCTACTTGCAATACAAGGAAATAAGCCAAATCTCTGTTTTTTTGAGAGCATATGGCATTATTTTAGAACAAGGAAACTACAAGTGTGAGGTTAACTATAGGTTGTTCAAAACCCGCCATATTGTCCTTCCTTCTTATCCTTCCCCCCCTCCAACATCCTTCTCTGGCGCCCTCACCTAACACGCAATTATCCTTATCGGACCAGTGGCCGTCGGCAATAAGACCAGTTCCCTGTCCCTCGTGTTTGTTTAGGACCATCCACACCAGGAGACAGTGGTGACCTGGCCGACCTTTAAATTGACAGGATGAAGTCACGATGACTGGCGAGGAGCGCGAGCCCAGTGGCTAAGCCAACATTCATTCATTCATTTCACATACGTCAGATCCTAAATCAACGAGAGCCCAAATAGTTGAGAGGAATTCAATTTCCGAATGTTGACTACGTCTTTCATCAGACGTAAATCCGCCAGAATTAGTTTTTTGAGTGTTAAGCGCTTTAATTTTGTGGGCCAAAGTCAAAGACAACTGTTGGCAAGGTCTCCTCTCACATTGAAACCAGCTGAGGCGGTTATTCATAACACTGATTCCTTACACCCTTTATTATACGTTTCTCAATTTCCGTCAACCACTGCATACCATAGGCGGTACAAGTGTAGAGCATTCGAATTGAACTTGGCATTTATTCTAGAAGTAGAGCCGATTCGGAAATTAAAGCCCAAGCTTTGCAAACGGCGGTTGATCAACATGTGTGCGTATACAGTTAACGAGTGTGGCCGGACGTTGAGGGACTGCAGAGTGATAGGGCAAGGAAGAAGGTGAACGTACAACATAGTCGATAGGGTGCTATAAATAGAGAATTCGCACTTTTGGCAGTCATAGGATATTTTTGCACACACGCCAAGAATGAGTAACTTATATTGGAGGCCGACCCATGACGCGTGTGTGGCGCACGTAGACACCAACGCGGCCCAGTCAGCCACTCTGCCATCTTGACTTTGTGCCTCTCCCCTAGAACAGAGTGGATGTGAAAACTAGGCAAACGCTACGGACTACTTCTATTACAATCTACTTCCCGCGAAAGTCACAACTGCAAAATGGATAAGTTTGACAACTGTATCTTGATATACATTTGACGGTTACATTCAATGCACAAAATCTTTCCAGCTCATATTATCTACCAGAAGATAATATCGCAGTTCAAGTCATAAAGGTACAGAGGAGAAAAAACGCAGTTTGGACTAGTCTTTTGTGCTCGCGACCATTGATATGATAGTACCTGTAGAATCAACCCAACGATTTCTTCGGTTTACGAAAATCGTAACAATCTGCGTGTCCCGGCTTTAGATATCTAGCGAAAACGAATATTTGTTGTTTTCGCAAAAGTGAATGCTTTTAAATTTTTATTAAAAGAATTAAAATGGAGATTTAGACAATTGTTAAGGGGGAATTCAATGGGTCAAACCGCTATATGACGACGGTTTCTTTAATACATGCAGTAAAAATTACTGAGGCACTCTTAAATTTTCAGGTTGAACCGAAAACCTGTCAGTAAACACAGTCCTATCCTAGTTTTATCAACAAAGTGAATTGTTTTAATATCATATTAAGGGCGTCAGAAGAAACGACAAAGGACCTTTTGTAAAGGACATACAGTTGTAATGCCGTAATGAATGATCTTACACATTTAAAAGTGTATTTTTATGAAGACGTGTTCATATAAAATTCGATTTGTCAAAAATATTTTCTGGTGACTTACAGCTTCCTTTTTAGTTACATATTTATTCAGGCGCCGCATATGCTGGTCGAATTCAAGAAGGTAGGGCGGAAAGAGGGACTTTTCATCGAACTTCACCTTTGGAACTAAATAAAGCAGGCCACATTTAATACTCATGTTGCGATATTACGAAGAGAAAAACAGAACGCAACTCATCTTACCGATTGATGAGCTCATATTAGTTTGTCGAGTCACGTCTACATGAACAGAAAGTCATTCTGAGATTTTTAGACAAGTAACAACAAAGGGACGCTAGGCCAATCGAATAGTTTCCTTAACAAATAGCTAATATGTTTGTAGATGTAAATTATAAAGGTTAATTTAAGGAAATTAACCATGCAGCAAGCCATTACTACTTCACATTTCACATGCGTTTTCAATTTTGAAAGTTCCGTCTCATGAGGAGGATGGGGCTACACTTAGAAATTTATGGTAGGAGCGACTCTCACAGATCTAGCATGACATGTGCTCCGTTTATTGCTCAGCTAGATGGCCACGACACCTGTCATATAGAGACAACACCCAATAGTCAAAAGAGGCGCATCGGTGAAGAGAGGGAAACTGGAAAGCGCCCAGCCAGCCCTGTTGCTGACCAGCACGGCTTACGATGACGGGTAGAACTGTTTTAATAGGCATATTGCTTTTCTCCGTTCTCTACTTATCTTATTCCGCACTGTTACCTTCCTGTCAATTGCTCAACCCCACAGTCTATTGCATAATAAAATACACGGAATTGCAATTTACTCTGTCGACGTTAAAGATTCTCTGTCCAAGTGACAGTATTAATCATTTACTCACTTAACGGCCTCACACAGGACTTTTGGTCCTCGACTGCACAATGGAAAATCAGATTTGGTACAGTTAAAGCTGTCGTACCAGCAAGAATGAACAGGCATTCTTACCTTCTAGAATGCGATGTATCTACAATATTACTTAAAGCAACATTTCATTCTTTATTCTTAACTACCAGCTTCTTGTGGCCCGGTCGCCTTTCATTGCGCATATGGGAATTGAGTTAGGCTTACAGCTGAGGCAAGTTGAGCAATCGTTACCGGAAAGAAGGAAGAGGCCGTGAAATTTGGACTTTTAAAGGTTGCAGTCATTATAAATACCGTTCCCAGTTCTAGACAAACTTTTAATAATCTGGATTGTAGTTAAGAACCAGGAGGTAATGCAAAATAATTCGCTTTTGATCAATTATTTAATAAACCTTAAGGTGACCACGATTCTTGGAAATCGCTCAGGGCATATTTCAGACAGCTAAGCGTGCTTCTACTGGGGTTTTCAATAGAAATTTTCTTTATGAGTTTGGTTTACTAATATGCGATCAGAGAATAGTTTTTACCGTATATTTCCCTTAAATTAGATCTGATTCTCACAAAAAATTCATGTAACCATGGGAGAATACTCACATTGTTCCACCAGAGGCAGTTTACTGTGAACCAAAAGAGCGCTTGATCCGGTGAAATCCTCACGATTAGTGAAGTACTTTTCCGGATGACTCATAAAATCTGGATGCACCAGGTCCGGTCTCTTTATGATGGGACTGATAGCCACAGACTTGAAAGAACACGACAAAATAAGTTATCGTGGGAACAATGGAGAAGAGAGTAAAAACTGACTTGGAAATAAAGAATCTGGATTTGGATTTAGAATTATGTGGAATTTTAACTGCCGTTTTAAGTAAAGCCCACATCTTTTATTAATGGTATAATATGTGACTTACATAGTAGGGTCCATAACTAGGCCGCCCCAGCTTCTCTCCATAAAGAAATGGCATATCGGCAATCAGGGCCGGTTGTTGCCTCTGTCGTTTGTTTAACCGAATCTCCCTGTACTCTTTGCCTGTAAGATAACGATGGAACGATGGACATCACGTGCTCTATTACTAAGCGTTCATTGAGCATGAAATGTCTTTTAAATGTCACGTTAGTTTACGGAGTAGTTGCATCACTTTATTTTCACTTTTTAATTTCGGTCTTTATCTTGTGAACAGATAATGAAAACCAATATAATCTGTGATAAAACGTTTTATTCCTTGTTCTGAGCTACGACAGAGATTTAATTGCATCTCATGCCTACCCTAATTATTTACGTATGAGATATGAATATTCAGCCTTTCGCAGATGTAAACGTAGTCAATGGGATAAGCCAACAACTATCTTTCAGGTTGAGTATAATGAGAACACATGAGCATTTCAGAGTAAACTAAGAAGGCTGTCTTTGCTCTAAATTTAGAAGGACCTGTTGAAAGATCCTTAATATGATGGCTTACCAAGTATGGTTTTGTCCCAAACAATCAGTTTTTCCTTTATAGACGTCAGGTAATCCTGATCATCCAACTTATCGGACTTGAGTATGTCAGAGAGGCCAAAGCTGAAGTCCTTGCTAGCCATATTTTGAAAACGGCTGGAAAGGAGAGCAAAAATAAATATTGGTATGGTGGCATTTAAGAGCATCCCTAAGAAATATCTGTGCAGCAATAGGACGAAAAGTGGAGTATGCAAGGGAAAATGACGGAAGGAGCTTCGCTCTAGGTTTTAGTGAGGACAAGATACCGATAATGTTTTGTTTGTTTGACTACAAACACTCTTCATGTGTTGTTGCATGCATACATTCGCTGGTGATGGTCTCCTGTAGGAGTACGAATACGCAGGCTAATACATCTATTTTATTAGTGATTGCGCATTCATCCTGGTTGTAGATAAATTTTGTAGATACCATGAAGTCTACTTTGACGTCATTTTTCTTTAAAAAAATAAGCAACAGTTTTCTAAAACACGGAGGAAACCAAACTTTACATGAACAAATAAATTCTGTGAAACATTATCAGAAATTGAATTGAAATCAAACATTATCAGGTTCTAACTAAACTCTGAGACTACTTCTTTTCCCCATCCGACTTGCATGCTCAAACTCTACTTTTGGAGTGACGTCTAGAGCCCGAATGAGGACGTTCACAACATTGTCAGCATTGGGACAGCTTTGACATAGGAAGAACCCAATAAGCACTTTCTTCGGATCGAGAATGCCAAATGAATATTTGAGTTAGATTTCATAGGCATCCTATGATGGAGGCAGTCATGGGACAGCACTGATGTGCAGGACGTAAATAGAAACATGTTTTATCGACAAGTCTTAGTTATTTTGTCAGCAATATGACATCCTAGAGAAACTCTGGGTACAAACCGACTGTGAAAATTAACTTACAAAGAGTGAAATTGGTGGAAAAGACCAAGCAGCCTACGTACTAGTGAATATTTAAAAATAAACTGTTATGCGGATACGGACCAAGTTATAAAGAAATAGATGTGGCAGGATAAGAGGGTAAGATTGCTGTCACTAATAGTCTTTCACCTTATTCTAGATGTATTCATATTAAGTATGATATAAAAACCCCTTGTAATTCAGACGGAAACCAAAAGTGGCTTGGCGTTAAATTTCCACTTGGTACAGTAAACCGATGATAAATACAGTCTAATCTTTTGACCTGCAGATTCTATAGTAGCCTTTAATATCTGCATCTAAAGGATATTGACAGGAAAAAAGACCTGCTCGCAGAAGAGGTGCTTTACACAGAGAAGGCACTAGAGCACTCTTCTAATTTTTTACTGTGGCTTTACATTAATATCTCTCTATTTCCTGTTTAAGTACGCCAACTTTATTCACATCCTGTCTGTAGAGCTGTGTCCGCAACAAATTGTGTATGGCAAGCAAGGTACAAATTAAATTTTGAGTCAGTTTTAGCGGAAACAGAGATCAAAATTCTTAGATAAACTGGAAACCGCACAGTCTGTTCCGTGTGAAGGCTTATTTCGTCTTCCTCAGCATCCACTTCTTCTGGTACTGGGCCGGCAGCTTCCTGGGCTGTTTCTGTACTCATTCCCGAACCGCTTGTTATTTCGCGAGCCTTCTCATCCAGTTTCCATCGATCTTCCTGGAAGGGGAAAGAAACAACTTATCAGTTTCTGTGAACTTATGGGCTCGGAAGAAGGGACGACGGAGTTTATCACAGATTTAAAAATAAGCGCGAGCTCGTGAAGAAGGTAAACGTCTGAGTTCCATATAAACTGAACTTCAAGTTTAATGCCCATCTTATAGAAAGCAAAACCATTTGGTCAAATATATGGACAGGAAATGAACCTTTATGATAGAGACACGAAGCAATTTCCACTGATAGATGCATCCTATCGAATAAAATGACACCGATATCTGAAAAATATACCAACCCTCGCTGAAAATTTGACATTCGCATATATTAGAAAGCTTAGGAATTTCAAAAATGACCTTCAGTTTCGCAGTTTAAGAAGACTAAAAAAGTATGGGGAAAAATTGATACTAGAAAGCAGGACAAGCCTAACTGTAAAAAATAACTCTAAAGGACATTCACTGGACCCCACGCCAACAGAGGACTATATCTCTAGGCATAAGCCATAACTCATTGTTTGCACGTATTTATTTTGAGGCGTAAAACGGAAGCCAAATTGACTGCTTGAATGCCTCGATACACGTCTAAATCAACAGAGAATTTTTCAGAAATTCAGATCTTTATCTCTTAAGCTCTTATTTATACTAACGCCCCATCAAAAAATGGATGTTGATCGTAGCTTACCTTTACCCCACAATTAAAATTTGAATCCCTACTTCTCCCAGTTCATTTGACTAAATTTTGTTCCTAAAAGAAGTGTAAACTTGCAAATAAAAAGTTCATTTTTTGATTATAAAATATAATCGCAAACTGTCCACTACTGCATACCATGACCTAAACGATCAAATCTTTCCTGAACCCTCTTTATATGAAAGAAAACGAACAAACGTAAGGCGTGAACTGTGCATTTTAAACTTTTACCTACCTGTCCAAAGATCCCCAGCCGCACCCCTTCGAGTGTCCAGAGACAAACAGAACAGTCAGAACTTGCAGTTGCAATGACGGTCTTTTTTTCAGCTCGTGCACAAAAAACAATTTCACTGATGAGATCCGTATGAGCCGCCCATTGGGCTATCAGCGCTGAATATAATAAAAATTTTAGCCCCGATTCTCAAGGCAAATTTCTTAAAAAGACCTAGTAGAAGTTAAACGTTTAACTTGTTTCTTAGAGAATACTTTTGTCACGCGCTGGTTTACCTAACAGAAAAAATATAAGATCATCAATGGAGGGATTGGAAGCCGGAAACTTACGTGGTGGGGAAGTGACTTGTTCTTCGGCCTCTGTAAGACAGTATTTTTCAATATTCCACATCTTAACGTTTCCGTCCACGTCGGCTGTTGCCAGGAGGACATTTGTTTTGTCTATGGCCATAATTATGCTGCTCACTGGGGAGGAAAAGCGAAAATGCAGCCGTATTATGAGCACTCTTAAAGTAGCTAACGTGTCCTGCTAAATTCAAGTGCTCAGATAATGATTCAATTGTGAAAACTACAAGAATTTGATACAAAATATTGTTCTGTGCAATCTAAACGGTATATTTGACAGCGTTTTAGGACAGAATACTAGCATATTTTGTCTTTCAAATTCAGATTAAAAATTTGCTGTTTTATTGTCTAAATGCAATTTTCGATTTTCATCCTGCTGTTAGACATGATCACCAGATGAAAATATCTCCTCCAGGTGAGTCCATTTGCGCTTAATAAATAATAACCATCATCAGAAATGAGCAGCTCATACACTTGGCAAAGTAGACGATTCGTAATAATAATCTCGGAAGCTTTCAACCTATTCATTTATTGTCA
This sequence comes from Schistocephalus solidus, assembly GCA_017591395.1. NCBI lineage: Eukaryota > Metazoa > Platyhelminthes > Cestoda > Diphyllobothriidea > Diphyllobothriidae > Schistocephalus > Schistocephalus solidus. Next base: position 23,276 of record WEDG01007710.1, on the reverse strand, counting down.
AACATGACTGCTTTTTAGCACTAATGGCTAGGTGATGTTTACACAGTCTTCTACTGTTCTACGTAATTAAGACATTTTTGACAAGTTATGCTTATTTGATTTAATGGATGTAAAAAAATAGAAGACTGTCGCCCTTTTGCCAAGATCACCAGTCAGAGACATAAGTTCGGCAACCTAAGTTTGTAAGCACGGAGATGCGATCATACCTTTTTATAATTGACGAATTGTCTCGGTTGGTTTTTGTCTTCGGTGACACCGAAGGTGGTGCTTTCAAATTTGAAGGCATCTCCAAGGCGTCTGTTAAATTTCGTCAAGTTATCAGTCAGATGGTTACTAAGGTGTAATTAAGTAGCACCAATCACAGCTGGCAGATTTGAATTGGTTTATACAGAGATCTGTTTGGTAGAGTCCAGCGTGAGAGTGCACAACTCAGGCACATGAACTTATTTTCTGTTGACGCCATTGTGCCAAAAGAATGGAAGATTCAAGTGTGTGCTGCTAATCACTTAATCGCGGAGCCGTAAACATACTGAAGTAAATGAATTTAGTTTCACTGATTAATAACTGAAAGGAGCAAATGATCTGGAGAAGACTTTCACAACGCTTGAAACTCAGTTACGACTGCTGTAAAAGATGTCTGGTAAATTAAACACCCAGTTAGACAGATTCACACAGAAAATGAAACTTGTGCAATCGTTGGTGAGCATGGTGTTTGAAAACAGGTATAATTGGGGCTTGCTCTTTTGATCATCATTTTATATGTAAAGAAACAGTAACTGAAATCTAAAAGGCCAGAAAAGGGGAAAACCTTTTGGATGAGCCACGAATTCACCAATTAAGATGCAGGCATAGGCATTCCAGAAACGAACAAACCCATTGCCACCACAAGTGACGAGGTTAGCCCCTGTGGTACTGCCGGAACGGATGTGTGTACGCACAGGAAGGAGTGTTACACGAGAGACGTTAAGCAAAACGTCGGAATACTAAAAAATTAGAGAAATATTTAATTAAGAGACCAAAAACGGGTATCTTGAAAGCAGACAGTGGTTAACAGGGGTCCGATTAGTTTTGAAAGCAGTTTGCGGACGATGCCATCATTAACTGAATCGGCAATCGTTTAAAGAAAGCTCAAAACTGGGCAAATAGCTACATAGGGGTAAAACAGTAATTCATAATTTACAAATTTCATTTCGTTGCTGACCTTACGCTTTAACTCTTGAACCAAGTGAGAACACGTTTTATTAGGAAAAGTGAAAATGTAACCTTCTAACACGAAAGGCAAGCCCGAGCCAAGGGTTTGGGTGCAGATGAGCACAATCAGTGCAAAACGGCAGCATTCTGTCCTCAAACGGTTTGCATTCATAGTCATGGAAAAGTTGATAAGTAAACTAACGAGCTGCAAAAACATTGGCTTAAACTTTGAGTGTAACTAACTGCTGTGATAAAGTTCGGGCTGGAGTAATAATTGACTCGTACTTTTGAAGATACTGAAACTTGCGTCTTCTGCTTATTAATTTTAAATGTTTCCCGAACTTATATAATAATATATTACCCTAGAATACAGAGGTTTCCTCGAGAAGTCAGATGAAGTTGAATATTGTAACAGTAGTTCCAGTGGAATTACAGTTGCCTTAGTATCCCGAGCAACAATGCACGTTTTGAGAGACTATCATTCACTGGGTATAATAATTGATGAGATATGATATCCGACTGTCGCGGATATCTTATTTTTAGCTATCAAATCCTTTTTGATTCAACGTCCTTCAGTATGCTGTGTCATGCGGAAATTTGGAACCCATCGGAAATTGTAGAGAAAATGATGGAATCTGAATTCAGGAAAAATTCAAAATATTTAAAAACATCTACTTAAGATTGAAAACCTCAAAAAGAGAAGCTATAATATTCTGACAGGCGTAAAGGCTGTGGGTGTCAAAAAGTGACAAAAAGAAGAACATAGACATCAATTTACAATGTCGGCCATTGACTTCGAGCGTTGGTTCATGCGCCTGGAGACAAGATCAGAATTTGTATTCCATACAATCAGTTCCCCGTCGTAGGAGGCCGTTATTAGGTTGTGAGGAGGTAACGCACAGCCAGCCATGACGTCGTCTTGATGCTCCTGTAAAGTCAATAATTCTTGCAAAAATTCTGGTAGATCTGTTTCTAATGATAAATGTTGGACCTCCATCTTGATGTTGCGTGTCCAAAAAAGCACCCGTTGTACTTTTGAGGCTTGCGCCCACCTATAACAACACTGGACTAAAAGGGACATCCCATTTTTCGATCTTCCCTTAAAATGTTTACGTTACTTTGTTCTTTTTTTGTCCGTTATCGGGAAAAAAAGGGTCTTTCTTGCACCTTATTCATGACCCTCTATCTAAGGAGCTTCATTTTAGAAAGGATTCTCAAACCAGTAACTGCTGAAGAATATAATGACTACAAATCACCTGAATTGATAGGAACCTTTGCTCTTTTGTTACGCCTAGGGACAGGATCCACTATTTTTAATTTTGGAAACCCCTAACCTTATTTTGGTGGCGTAAATATACGAAAATTTTCCATCTCATAAGGCCTTGCTTATCGCCATGGCCAACCATACCTTCTTTAAGAAGCACATAGCTAAACAAATGCTGGAAAGGATTCCTCTGTTTGTATAAATCTGGGTCCCCTTCTCATTTGATTCCAACTGTAAAGTTTCTTCGAAAAAAGCAACAACTAACACAAAACATATTTATTATGTGTTTCTGAACAACAAATCTTGGTTATTTTGAAGAGCGATTCATTTTTAAGCTGACATTCCTTATGAAACTACAGAGCAATTTTTGATGCTAGCTTTTACTGAATATTTAATTAAGAAGTTTTTGCAGTAAAAAATCACGTCATTTCATGCGAAACAATCTCCTGTTATCATGCAGCAGTGGGCTAGGTGACGTTTGCCATCCTCCCTTTAGGACGGTCTCGTTTCTTATAAATTTAAAATTTTGTTGAAAACAGTTGAAGCTTACCGGTGCGCCCTTCCACTCAGACGGGAAGACGTAGTGTTCATCAAAGTTTGTCATTTTAAATGCCGTAAAGTGCTTTGAATTGCCCATTACAATTACGGCCCGCCGAAGTATGACGATGTGACTGATGTCCGTCACAGCGTTTGTGAAGCAGATGAGGGTATGGTGGCAATGTGCGTTCATATCCCAAACCTTATTGGCGCAAGAATATATGAGAGTGTGTATCATTAAAAATGCAGGCTTGAAGATATATATAAGTATGCATGCAATAACACGTCCGCCTGGCTGCCTTATTTGATTAGCCCATAGATTCAGTACCTTTTATGATTTTTGGACAGTTTGATGAGGCCTGCATTTCTTTCAGCTAAGCTGGTGCATAATAACTGGTCAACGAAATAAAACTGTTTACAATGGTTCATACAGTTTGTGATTTTTATGCTGATTTTAGTTATGGTGGTTTCAGACGGAACTAAAATTCGAGGCCCACAGCAATGTGTTCCTTCAACTCCATATGATTGTCAAACCAAATTAACAATGTCATACGTTTAAATGGAGTTAGGGTTGAACCCTTCAGAACAGATATGAAACTCTCTTGTTACACAGCGGACTTTGGATATTTGTTCTTGATGAGCAGAGGAATGTACTAAAAGGCATCATGCAGGTTGCTGCTCAAGCCATTGTACAATTTTTTTCACGTCATCTGGAAACTGTTTTCGCACAGTTGCACTTCTCTGTCATTGGGTGATCGCTGGCTAGACTAGGATTATAATTGATCATGTTACAATCTTCACTTAGCCCTTACGAATGCATTGAATACTAATGAGAAAAAAGTGCGACCTTATGGCCTGTTTTTGCCTCTGCCAATTTTATATTTAGGAAGGTTTGCCTGTTTTGATTGTGGAAGCGCACTCTCTGACGTTTATTAATATCATAAAAGCAATGGCATCGGAAGATAAGCTCATATTTTTGAAAGCCAGTGGGAAACTAGTTCCATCGATAAACCAAAGCCAAAGGGATAATTGGACTTCTTTTGAGCTATGCCAAAAGTTCGCTAGTAAAAAATTCAATATGTTGATGGCAGAATTTGACTACCGACATGAGCGTTTTTAATTTGGAGTAACTCAGGTTTTCGCTGTATTATTTTCAACGTTGCTGTGCAGATCGCTGTGTGCCCATTTAAGTGGAAGGACAGTGAAAAAGGATCAAGTCAAAAGCAACTACGAGTACCTCCAGCGGAAACTTTTAACCTTGGGCGTTTAAAAGTACGGAGGAAGCTCGGCAAATTTGGAGACATTTTAAATTTTTCCGCCTCAATATTTTGTTAAATTCCAAAAGATATTTCATTGTCCTGAAAACAGTTGTCATATTGTGATGGCAGCTTTGACACTTATTCACTCAATTTGACTCCACATTTTAAGTGCATATATCAACGTGGTCAGTTAAGGTACGATTGTTTTGACCTCTACAAAATCGCGGTAAAAGTTGTTGGTCTTCTCACTACAGCCTGTCCTCGAAACTAATACCATTAAATTTTTACAGAAATTTGAATACATCTTTATTTCTTTCTTATCTTTCATTTGCTCTTGATGCTCTTGCAGGACTTTGCTGAGCTCCTGTGTCCTGACGCAGGGAGTGACTTTCTCAGACGAATTACGCACTTTTATTTGCCTCTCCGTGCTTGTTCTTACAATAGGAAATCTGCTCTCTACCTTGCCACCCATGTTTAAACTGCATTACCTGTTGAGAACAGATATTTTGAGCATATTTATGATTTTCTTCTGAAGACCCACACCTTCTTCGGCTTGCATCCGAGGTGACGATCACCTGCCCGATGCGAATGGGTACCATATAACGGAAAATTCAGATGAATTCTCGGTACTGTCGACATATGGCCTCCTAAACAGGACTTGAGAACAGGGACCACTGGTAGTACGGATATCGTTACGCCAAATTCCAAGGAAAATAGGTTTAGGTTTATGATTAGGTTTGAGTATAGCGCTAACGTAAGTGTGGGGTTAGGTTAGGGTTGAAGTTAGGGTTGCTTATAACTGTAGGATTAGGGTTAAGGGCAGGATAAAAGTAAGGATTATGCTTATGGTTTAAGTAGGTGTTGGGCCTAATGGCAGGGTTAGGACACGCACCTATCTACCCTTCTTGGGATTATGCGCCGGGCCACCTTTACTACTTAAGCATGGTGTTTCTATAACCATGTAGGGGGCCTCCTGAACGGGCCACGTGGCAGATGCGTTGAACCGACACGAAAGCCATATCAGGGCACGGCAGACGTTATTAGGGTTGCACTCATAACAAATGCCGAACATGGGGTGGGGGTGAGGTGACACGCCTAGGGGCGGCTAGGGCCTAGGGTCCCCGGCCGCGCTAGCCACCTGCACCCTCTCCCATCTCCGTTTTTCTTGCTCCTGTCTTGACACCGGGCATAGGTGGGGGAGGAGGAGAGAGTGTGTGGTAGATGCATCGCAAGTCTACTATCACTTTAAATTAAATCACGCGCAAGTCACCGTACCTGCACCACCCTGCTGTTGAGAGTACGGTGGACCTCGTCGAAATCGGCGGTCGAAATATCGTGTAGGGGGCCATATATGTAATCCTTACCGAATTCTCGTCTCCTCTACGTATATAAAACCTTATAGTATACGTGGTCCTTATCAGAACTCACGTCCGGTTCTGGCCGAACTTCTGATCATTTTACGAAACACTATACTCACAAGTCTCACACAGGACGAAAAACAGAGTTTGTTCATCTCTTTATCGTCCATGCTAAAGGCGTATTTGGTCAGATTTTGTCATTAATCATTAACGTAGAATCTTGCACTGCAGATAGTTGTTCTAAGGTTGCTCAGTTTACGTGAAACTTGACCATAAAAGAGAGATTGACAGTTTGCTTTCTTCCTCGGATGGCATTTTCTGGTTGTTTAGTTCCCACTACTTAATTAAACTGTATAGTTTAACAAGCTAAGGCACGCAATAGTGGGTTTGAAAAGGCAGAAAGTTGGTCAGCCTAAGAGGCGCAGGCTCACAGCCTTAGATTGCAGTTAACTTTGGAATTCCTAGGGTTGTTGGATATAGAGATTCCATGGAAGCTACCATGCAGTTGTTTAGATCTTAATCACGACTATTTTGACACCACTTGTCAAATAAGTACGCAGCACAAAGAATTAATTCCGTACTATGTGTAGAATGGTTTTTTGCCAGACTCTCTTTCACTAGTAGAGGTCGGTTACAGTGCAACTAGGATGAATTCCCTAACCCTGGATAATTGACGTAAGTGCCAAAGAGGTGGAGTGAAAACGAGATTTTTAAATGCGAACAATAAGGGTAGTCGATAATTGCAGCATGCTTTTGTAGATATAACCTTAACAGTTCCGTCTGTAGCTCCTGTGTAGAAGTGGCTCCCTGTGGGGTCCTGGGTGAGGCAAGTTACTTCTGCTCCATTATGACAATCGACTGCTTTCTTTACCCGCTGTCCGGTCTCCACAAGCCAGTAGGAAATTGTCCCACATTGAGAAACTGTGACAACCTATGCAATAAGAGCATACGTTATGTCATAACTTCATTGCAAAGACATATACTGCGAAATGTAATAACTGGGGAAGCATAGACACTTAAAGTAACTTTTCGAACCTGATTGAAGGCCGCGTTGTAAATTGCTCCAACAACAGGCGTATCATGACTAAAAACTCGCGTTTGTTCGGGCTTCATTTCCATTAAAGTAAGCTTTTGATTAAATGTGATGAAAAGGCGGCCCTTCGCCTCGTGGAAGAAGATTGTGTTGGAGACTGGAAGAGTGATTTGGAGATTACGTTATGGCAACGTGAACAGAGCTCAGTAACAAGGGCGATATACTTACTTTGCTTGCGAGGATCAGTTCCCTCATCTGAAAAGTAAAAATACACCAAGCCATGATACTGGTTGAATTTTATCATTACACTGGACAAAATAGCTTTCTGGAAACAAAATACATTTATTTCTACAAAATTTTGTATGAGTACCTGGCTAGGCACTTAATTTTACCTTAAAATATCTAATGGCATCAATAAGGTACTTCAGCATCTAAGCAGTTATTTCGTAGCAGGGATTTACTTTCATTTACCACGCATGAGTTACAATGGGGGCTACTTATGAAGCGGAAAGGTTTTGCAAGAATATTCTCTACACGTTTATAATTTGCTAGCTATTATTTTCAGGATTTCCCATAAACAAAAAACTATTTCGTATCAAGAATTTATTTACCTCCCAATATCATTATCACACAAGAAACATTAGACTACCCCGCTTAACATTAACTCAAAATGCTAGCATTTTCCTCCTGTTACCTTTCTCTCTTTACTATCATTATTTAACCTTTCCACTATACTCGCTTGGTTGTATTGGAACCCAAAGTGAAGCATGCGACAAGCATGTTGCCATCACTAAGAATTCCCAAATCTGTCATTGGTTCCTCCTTCAAACGTATCCAAAGGTTGTCCACATGCCACAGAACAACAAGTGTCTATTACAATATAAGCCTACAATAAAAAATGGGTTTTGCAGGAGGGCCTGGCGTGCCTACGTCCCTGTATATTTAAACTTACGTAGGAATCAACAACAAATGGTTAATTCACGTCACGGCAAAGTAAACGATATTGTTCTAAGCATTTTCGGAAGAAGTTTAAATTATCAAACTAAAAAAATCTACATCTTTATGCACCAAGCACAGGTTACACTCGCCAAACCTTAATTTTTTCATGGACGGCCGGGAAAAAGGAACACTAAATTGTCTAGCTGCCCACCGAACTCGACTATAGTGACAGGACTCAGTGCTTAATCCTGTCTCTTGGAAAGTAATAAAAAAATTCATACCAATTCGTCACTTAGTCGGATATGGCTTATTCAGGTTGAAAACTGTCTCAACGACCTCTGCTGTGTGCAAAATTAGAAAGGTTATCAAGGTTTACACTGACCCGAATTATCTCCCAGTTGATTTGCTATTTTCGGCAGAAAAAACAAAGGCATCAAACTCTTTCTGTGTTCAGATAGGCAGAAAATATCGAGCTAGTATCTAAAACGTGCTTTTGGAGATAGTCGTTTGGCTGGATTAGAAGTTGGCACTAAACAACACGCCAATCCATCCACAATTGATTACAGCTGTAAATGCATTCAAATGTGACGAAAATCCCACCATCTTTGTTTACCTATTATTTGTAATATACAGCACACGTGGATTCGTCCGGTAAACAACACCTTGTGTACTTTTCTTTACGCAAGTTGCTACCTAAATACACCTTTTGTAGTCCATCTTAATTCAAGCATACACATGCAGTAGGCATCCAGGGATTTAAACTCGTCTCAGGGGTATAAATCCGAGGTTTCATAAACCGATGCTTTTTTAAACATCGCGTATTGAAAAGCTACCCTCTCCCAGTATGCTGGCTTATTTTAAAGCTCAGATAACAATTGACAGAGGCATTCTTCTCCCATGCACACTCCAGAAAGCATGTGGGGAGCTTTTTGATGATAAGTTAATTTACTTCTTTCCTCGAATTGAGACCTAATCGCAAACTAAGGCAGCATAATTGCTCACATTGAACTATATTAAAACAATTCAAACTAAAATCCAGTGTATCGCAATTTCGGTGCACCATCTTACTTGTGTATTTTCATGGAACTCGTACTTCCCTATGCGGGCTATCTGCCTCTAAGCAATCATAGGAGCTTTAGTGATTTTTTCTAAATTTCGACCGTTTAACCCTGGCTAAGATTGCTTTACCAAGCGGAATACCTACCAGGAGATATGAGTTCAACGCAAACATGGATAACATTACATAAGCATAAATCAATAGAAGGAATCATGCCATTTGTCGTCAGAATTTTAAAGCCAAACAGTAAATGAGGTTTTAGATGGTAAGCTATTGAAGTAAATAGTTTCATGCTATAGGGATTCCTATAAAAATTTAGTACCCTGTTCAAAACGTTAAGGGAAGACTTTGGCACCCAGCTATTTTGTTTGCATCCTAACGTCCAGAATTAGATCTGACTGAACAACGACAATGCACTTCTTATGCGCTACGTTCAGAAACGCCAGTGACTTACAACTTCCAGCCAAGCACACTAAATAGGCTTGAATAAGTTGCTCGAGGGGAATCCTCAACCTATTTTCTGGAAATATGTCAGGGAGGATTATGATTTCAGCAATTTAGGATCAGTGATGTCCCTGTAAGGCATGGTTCCTAATTTAGTTTTAGGACAGGTATGATGGGAAAGTAGGTAAATTTCCCTCGCGATCATATAAACGAGGAGTAGTTATGCATTTTCGAGAATGTGCATGGCAGTTTCGACTGACTGTTTTCCAACTAGTTACTTGCAAGTTCCTACGGGTGTTGTCAGTTTATTGCTTGCTGGTCGAAGTTAAACTTTCAATTTATATTAAATGCATGAATAAAGAATAAACAAGTGTATTAATATATTTTTTGCATAATAAGATCTGGCGTATCACCAGGTTAGTGGACAATGAGAGCCTTTAATGCCTTAGCAGGCCCGCAGGAGAGACAAATAACGATGTACACGCTTTGGAATCCTAAAAACATAAGAATTTCAGTACAAAAAATAAATGAAGCGCTATCTTGCCGTAGTTTCTTTGTACGTTTAGACGATTTTTGTTATGCTTACCCATGTCCTGGAAAAATGGAAGTCATGTTGGTCCTAACTTACGCAAAACTACACCTTTATCGGTACAATCACATTAAATATAATCATATTTTGGCCCACCTGTGTTATACGGGCTTGAGGATGCAGAGCATCAACAGTTATCGTAAATACCCTAACTGATTTCAGGTGCCCTGAGTGAAAGATGCAAACAAAACCCATCGAAGCACTGCAAAACAGACCCTGACACATGTCCAGGTAAGGCATTCTGTAGGAATTCTGTGATGTTAAACCAACTGACGTTTGCACTCTGACCTCACAATATGCCCACTGTGTGCTTGGGTGAAGTGACCGGCTGGTGATCTGACAGTCAGGCGATAATGGCTACTTCTTTACGTGAGCTTGGACAATCTCACACATGTAACCCGCTCAATCCCCTTTTGAGTTAAATTCTTGTGCTTGTGTTTGGGGAGCCAGGTCATGTACATGGTACACGCAGTCAATGACATGAGATTGATCAGCAGCTGCGCCATTCCCCGCAGCATTCAAGTGACCGGCTAGGATTGTGACTGATGCCTGGGAATGGCAATAGACAATGCGAGCAAGGGCTCAGGGCATTTTTCTCCCTTTCTCCCGGAAACAGACCGAAATGGCTGACAACAGCGGTAAAAATCGGAGCTTCGAAAAAAGCGCAAGCCGTGGAAAATATTTCTTCAAATGGAGAGCCCAGAAAGACTACAAGAATATAGACGACAACACCATTTATACAAAAGACTCCTCTAAGAAGCACGCTCTTCTTATGAACTAAGGCTCCTGGATGAGGCGCCGCAAAATCCGAAAGCATTCTATGCATATTTTATAGGCACTTAAAAGAAGCGTGACCATATGGCAACCTTAAAAGACAAAAACAACCAAATTGTGAGCGATGGCTATCAAAACGCCTAGCTTATTTCAAAATGTTTCCACGGTGTCTATACAACGGAACCACCCTTCCAGCCCTGTTTTCTGCCAAATTTCGTCAAAAGCCCACTTATAAACACATTAATATTTACGCCAGCAGCTAGTTTTGGTAGTGCTGAAGAAGTTGGATCCGGTCAAGTCACCTGGACCGTAAGAAATACGAAGTGTACTCTTACGTCAACTAGCTGAGGAATTAGCAGAACCACTCCGTTTAATGTTCCGGAAATCACTAGAAGCTGTTAAACATCCTGATACATGGCAGTTGGCAAATGTCGTACCCATCCATAAGGGAGGATCACGGCTATATCCCACCAACTACCGGCCGGTCAGTCTGACATGCATTTGCTGTAAGCTGATTGAAACGATACGTAAAAAATTATCATATCACTTGATATATTCTGATGTCATATCAGCTCAGCTCAACATGGTTTCTGTGAAAAATGTTCCTGTCTTACAAACCTTCCTACATCGCTAGAACATTGGTCAAAGGCCATGGATGAATAACTTCAAGTAACTGTTATTTACTTCGAATTCAGCAAGGCAGTTGATTGCGTTCCATATAAGCGCCTTATTCGAAAGCTGTCAGACTTGGGGATAACAGGAAATATCTTGAACCGGATTATAGATTTCCCAAACGAACCTAGACAAAAAGTTACTGTTGGTGGCTACTGTTCAGAATGGGTGCCTGTCAAAATTGGTCAATTCCTGGGTCGCTCCTGTTCATTCTCTATGTAAAAGACCTAGTTCGGGAGATGAAATCGGATATATCGCTCTTCGCAGACGATCTTAAACTGTGGAAGGTGATAAAAGACAACAGAGACTCTCATATACTACAAGGGGACATAGAGAAGCTGTATACATGGAACAAGAACTAGTGCATGAAATTCCATGCCAACAAGTGTGTAGTAGGGCATTTGATATCAGCAAGACGCAGAAAAAATGCACTCATACAATAGAAAATCAACCACTTGAAACCGTAAGGGGACGAAAAGACCTTGGCATGTTTATTAAAGACGACCTAATCATCACAACGCAATGTTCCAAAGCCGCAGCGAGGGCAACATGAACTTTGAGCGCGATACAAAGAACAACTGTACATTCAAATGTGGATATCTCTGATAAGGTATATGGAACCTTGGTGCGGCTGCAACTGCAATACACGTTACAGGCTTGGCAACCTTGGCTTCGTAAAGATATCGGTATTCTTGAAGGCATACAACGATGTGCTACAAAGGTTGTCTCTGAATTCAGAAATTTTACCTACGAGCAGAGCCTGACTGCCTTAAATATCTTTCCCCTCCCCCTATAGATAGGACAGCGGTAACCTTATAGCAACGTTCCAGTCGCTAAAGCGGCTTGATCTGGATGTCAATCGGGAAGACTTTTTTTGAAATGGCACCAAAGAATCTCCGAGGACATGAAAGCCAGCTTAAAAAGGAACTTGGCCACACAACTCAACGCTCCTCCTTTTTCACACAGAGAATCATTTGGCAGTGGAATTCTTTACGGACGTATGTTGTGCATTCCCCTACTGTGAGTGTGTTCAAGAAACGTATGGATAATCACCTGCTAACGGTCAATCCGAACTTTCCAAACCCCATCTAATGAATTACAAAGACAACTCTATACATACTACTCCATTGATTTCAATAAGTCGTTTTGTTTACATTAACTTTGACTCAAACGAAAATTTTCATGGTACGAATGCAGTGAACAGGTTGTCACTGTTATTTCGAAAATAGCGCAACTTTCTAACCTTTATACTTCATTCGAAGCTCTATACATTTTGCAAACTAAACCGAGCAACAAATGTTTGCAACTTAAATATTTTGCACATATATGTGTAACGTTTCGATTCAGTTTTTAAGGGCTTCTGCCAGTACTGCAAATATATGGATTGATACTTATTGACTGATGCACAATGCAACACGTTTAAAGCTATTACGGTGTGCCAAAAGCCGTAACTTTGAATATTGTCAACTGACAGGATAACTCAGACGGCGCAATCAGCCATGTGTGTTTTGTGTGGAGTGACCGACTGACGGACTGAGAGTCATACTCCAATGATTTCTTCTTCATGTGGCCTCTATGGCACTCGCATTCCGTGGGATCCGAGCTAAGTGTCGTGGCGCACTCAGGGGTGGTTCCGGCTGTACCAGCCGCCTGCGCCCTCTCTCACCTCTGATCTTCTTGGCTTGGTCTTGTCACTGGGCGCAGGTAAGGAGGAAGAGGAAGTGCGGCAGATGCATCGCAAGTCGTCTCTTACTGCAATCTAATTCGCGCGCATGTCATTGTCCCTGCGTCATCTTTTTGTGATGCACATGGGGGCCTCTTCGGATACGACGGCCAAACTGTCGTATATGGGAATAATTATATCTTAGCTGCGCATTCCATCCTGTCTATTTGGTGCAAATATGGACGAAATCCACTTCCGAGTCGTATTCGCTTATTTCGATCACTTACGCAGAGAAATGACCCTATAAAGTCAGCGCATGACCCCAAACTCAAGGAACTGGTGATTCCGATATCTTGAGTAGAGATTTTCGCGTACGTGTCTTTAAATTCAATATATCAAAGTATACTTCCTGATTGCCACTTACCGCGACTAATCTCATTTTCCCTTTGTTATTATCCTAGTACGCGTGAAAATACTAAAATGTAGAGTTAGAGGTCTTAGGATTAATGCAAGTGTCTAGGAGGTCATTAGAATACTATTTGTGGCCCGACTTAGTATCACCTTGAGGTAACTGTCCTCCCAAAGAATATAAAAATCGTAATGATTAGCCAGTCTGCTAGTCTGGCTTTAGGCTAAGCAGCTAGTCCGGGGTTCGCGAGTGGTGAGACGGTTTTCAGCAAAAACCAGCCGGAAAAAATACTAATTGGAAAAATAATCTATCGCAGATGTTGCACGGATAACCGCCTCAGGAGTGACTAGACGCTTCTCGGAAAAATCGCTGAATTTTAAAATGGTCAGAAATCAAAGTGGCCTTAGGACATGGTGAATGCTGCCCATCATCTAGTAACGTGTCGTCCACCACCGTCCGGAACAAACCTAGGCGCTTTAACTGATGCGCCGGAGGGATAAACTGACATGTTAATCTGACCAAAATTCTGCCAACAAACTCCTTCGCCAAGTAGCGTCATATTACATCTATTTTATGAGTACAGCTTCGTCAGGTTTTGGGATGACCGAAGCACTGTTGTTCGCATACTTTCATTGCACTGAATTTGTAATCCATGAATAAGGACAACAAGGATAAATGGCTTAGTAAACCCGGGATGATTGACTTGGTAGTGGCACAATTAATTTAAATCTATGCCACATTCATCAAACCCAAAATAGTGAAGAGTTTGCTGCTAAGCTTTCTATTCTTGCGAAAAACCTGAACCCGATCAGTAGCATTTTTGTTGTCATTATTAATGCTATTAAAGAAGGCTAGACGAAAACGGGGGAAATTAGGTTAAAATTCACTGCATGCATACGTCAAACTGATGTGCACAGGTATGGTCTACCTAAATAAAAATAGGACAAAATATTATGGAATGGTCTTTTTAAGAGTATGATACCTTCAAGACCCTTGGGATAAACTCCGTTGATCTTCTGAATGCTCACTTGCAGCTGCGTATCCCATATCCGAAGTACATTATCCTTTGAAAAACTTATGAGACGCTGGCGTGTAGTTTCGAACTGCACAGCAATGACTGGTGCCATATGTCCACGTAACATCTGTTAAAAGGCTATAGTTGTTAGGTTGATTTCGAATAACAGAGAACATTAACAGCATTAAATGGACGTCACTCAAAACCATTCGAAAGTTAAGCAGTGAAATAGTTTGATTTTGGTTTTCTGAAACCGAGTACCACTCTAAGGCTTAGGCTTTCAGGTACATGGTTCTCTGTCGATAAATTTAGTTTTAGGGAGAATTTTAAACAATGAACATGTGGAAAAGGTGCAGGTCAGGAATAATGGCGTTTGGCAGAGTTTTGCGTGATGTCATTTTATACAGTGTGTCTTGCCAATGCATCAACATCGGCCGCCGTTGACAGTGAACGAGACACTTATTTAACTCTGTTTGGGCTGGCAGCTGACATCAGACTTCCTCTTTAAATTCGGTTCTTTCGGCAGAATTTGTTCAAGACTAGTTCTTTTTGTGGGCGATTTTGGCTCAGAAATCGAAGTAATAAAAGGAAAAGCTTTCGCTATTTCGTTAAGTAATGAGTAATTCATCTCAAATATTGGCACTCACAGACACCGGTTAAATGTCTGTTTTATTAATAGTTATAGTTTTTAATCCTATCACTCCAGTAAATTGAGGGGAGACGGTAGCTTTCTTAACAGTCACATATATCCATTTGGTATCCCAACTTGGTAATCGTATTTTCGAAATCATTAATATTTAGTAAACGAAAACCACCACGAAGACCCGATTACCACTTATTGGTTAAAATCAGTTTTTGAGCACGTCTCCCTCCTTTGAGAAAGATTTAACAGCTCCTGTATCAGTTGTATATTTACTACTTAATGCGATGATTATGTTCTTCTTCCGAGTCCTTCACGTTCAGAATTTCATTTGACCTCTTGTAACAGTTGGTCAGCAGTTTGCCTGACAAATACGGTTACTGGAAACAGTGTTCACCCGAGCGCTCCAGAAATAAATAATAACTTTTGTCCGGTAGTTACGTTTTCTGATGAACTATCGACCGGAGAATTAAGGCCAAAACACCTTAAGCCTCGTGAAGTTCTCACTTTTTACGTGGATTATGGCCTCATCGAACACACAGTTTTTACTGGATCCAGTCAAGTGAGCCTCAGCTTAGGGTTTGGCACTAATCCCCCAGGTGCGTTTACCCATCCCGCATACGTGGTTACCTTCAGGTTTTTTGACATACTTGCTTGGCAAACGACTCCAAACCTAACTTGTGTGGCTGCGGGTCTTTCGGCCTCGACAATTGACACAGATAGTTGCCTTTCAGTCTGCGTACAACCGCAACTCCGAATATGGTCACGTCACATGCGGGGCACTTGTCAGAATGGGTGTCAGATATGGGTCAACCGCTCAACTGGGCGACGAAAAGTTCCTCACGTCAAGTAGGGAAATATGCGGTGAATAAGGGTTGTTCATCTTAGTAGCCTTTAGGTTAAATAGCGATTGCAGACTGTGAATACCGCATCAATGTGCCCCCGCTAACCTTATCTCTCATTTTCCCGACAAGGAGTTCAAAGTTGCTTTCAAAACTTCAGAAAAAGCAAACTCCTCTTTCAGCAACCGAGTCTGCTTAATTGCCATGGGGAAATCACCATTTCATATGCTTTGACGTAAATGCCTGCTACAGGATTCAACCTTCGAAGAAAATATATTAACTTGAAAAAGCGGACCTTGTACTGAAGTAAATATTGTAGCAGTATTTACTGTACGATGTTTAACGTTACGAACCTAGACAGCAATAAAGATAACACGAAAGTGCAACAACAAAGAGGCTACATAGAAAGGATTATCAAATTCTCAGACCTAACCGTTAAGCTGGAAAAAACTATTGCTAGAAACAAAAACAAACACCCAAAACTTGGTTGAATTAAATAACATGGACCCTAGAAGCGCAGACATACGCCGTTTGGTTTTGAGGTGACGTAGGGGTTCCATAGGCAGACTTGGAAGTTGACACCGGCTGTGGCAATTAGGCTTGATCCTTCATGGTAATCGAAGGCATTGATTCCCTGATGTACACAGAATTCTGACCTAAAAATTAAAAGGTTTTGTACCATCTGCCTCATCACTACAAAAGCCTAGTCAAGCCAAAAATTAATATATGATTACGAAGATCGCATGTCTAGAGAAACCGAGAAAATAAGAAGGCGATATTAGATCGGAAGTTAATACGTTTTGCTATTTGCTTACGCATTATTTTATCTCGGTCGAGAAGGTTACCTAATTTTGAGAAGATAAACTCAGTTGAATTGGCCAAAGTACGCGACTTTTCTAGTGGCATACCTACCGAACCACTCCAGTAGTTGCACTTGTACAGTGAAATTTTTAGAACTTACAAGGGACTTAAGTAAATAATATTCATACACTTTTAAATATTTCTATTTAAAGAGCTCAGTTCAGTCGAATGAGCAAATTCTCACTAACAGGACACATCTGAACTTTAAGATTTTGTTATTATAAACAAGTAAGCGTTGAGTATGCTGAGATGAACAAATCAAACTCACAAATGCGTTATACTCCGAACCTGTGATCTAAAATTTCAAAAACACCAATGTTACCAATAGGCTCTGTTTAAGTGAGATAATAGTTTGTTTTTGCTTTAAGCCAAAATGTTCAAAAAATACATCGGTATGATAAAATTCGGTTGCGTTCAAATGAAAGCTAGTATTTTCAAACGTTTCGAAAAAAAGTTTAACTTAACTTGGCAACCATCGCCGTGTGTGTGAAATTAATACACGATTACGTAAAAAGAAAGGATTTTATTGCTATTTTTAAGTTAAAAGAAAAATAAACTTTTCGGTGGCTGAAGATATAAGGCATTGAAAAAAACTTGAGTCATAAAAGTGACCTTTGTGTGGTCAATTTTTGGGACTGAAGTGAAGAATCAGCGGTACGACAAGGGAATATGATCCCTCCCGATAACATAAATACATTATTACTCCTATATCTTAACCTAAAGCCTAAAACTTACTTGCACGCTAAACTTAACTCTAACCATTGTTGCCAGTTTGGTAAATTATTTCATAAGTAATTCTACTGACTGCCTGTTGGCAACTTGTGAATATTACGTGGTTACCTCGCAGTGGCTGATGGACTTCAGCCCAAATATTCATAGGAAATTAGGGTCTGTGCTTATGGACACTCGATAAACTTATTTGCTCAAATTTAGTGATTAATTTCTGAGGAAGTTAAAAAGCGGCAATTGGTAAACTGAAGCATCTACCAGAAAGCACGCAGAGAATGCTGGGGGACCCACAAATGAACCGGACCACTCGCAGCTGTGTTAAGCAGCGGCAGAATACCGGCGAAACACGTGTCTAGTCTTCTAGCTAGTACCTGTGCTAACAATATGGTAAACTATTTCATAAGTTAACTTTAACCTCCTGAGTAACGAGTGCAAGGCCCCAAGGGAGAGGTTTATATTCGAATTTATTACCGAAGTGTCAACGGTAACATTAAATGAAATGTTGAAAGCTTGAACGGCTTTGAATTCGGTGAACCATATAATATTGTAAATCGACTGATTTCAAAAAGGTCTATGAGCACAAATGTATTAAATAAGGGCGAACTCCGCTCGGTTCTTCAGTTACAAAATGTGATATTACGCTAAAAAGCAAAACTTATGAAAATAACTGAGTGAAACGTAAAAGATAGCATGCACAGTTTTGGGTTATTTTGCACAGCATAATCTTGAGCACTTTGGTTGTTACAGTATTTCTGTAGGAAACAGTCATATTTTTGGACAGCATGGATTTTCCATATTATGGATATAAAAGAGTTTTTTATTGCGTTCATCAAACCATTTCGTTACCAAGTAAACTTTTAACAAATTTCCAAAACGTATTTATAAATTGGACAAATTGGCTTTTTTAGAAGCCTATTGGTAGTTCTATTTGACTGCTTTTTATTTATTAATGAGGCTAAAATTGGGCTAATCATTACTAAAACATCGCTTACAAAATCAGTGAGGATGAAAAATTTACTTTTCTATTAATGTCACCACACTAGGAGAAATCGGAATCAAGTACTTGATATCAATCAATTTTTATAATTAGTCAAATCAAGAGTGGAAAGAAAATTGGGAATCTCTTCTGAAAGAAAGACTACCAACGCTTTTTAAATGGATAGGACCAGGTAATAATAAAACTTTACCAAACACTAACAAAATCCACTTTGATAAACACTATCAAGGCAAACTTTGTTATTGACAAGATGCATCACTTGAAGGGGCAAACGACATGCTTCGATAATTTTTCAGTTGAACTGAAGGTGGAAAGCTCCTGTAAAACTCCATATCTTTTTAACAAATTTAAGGATTAAATATGCCACACACAAATATATTTGCACCTTTAAATCATTAATGGTGTTTAAGCAAATTATTCGACATTTCAAGGAAGCTCTAAACGAACAGTTGTTGACCTTAAACACGTTATTGTTTTCTGAAATTGCACTTATGAATATCAATGGCCTGAACACAAAAGAGCTTGTACTTTACGGAACAGTTTGACAATAAAAATTATAGTTTCTTGATTGCAACTGAGCATAACGATGATAAGGCAAACTGAAAACATATTTAATCAATAGGGTCCAATCACATCACGCATTTAACAAAGAGAAACCATTTATTGAATTTTTATTATATATTCAAAAACCTGTACTAAAATTTCAATAAATCATCTTAAGAATTAATATTTCCATAAATCTGTGACAGTTCGACCTTCGAGTTTAACTAAATCCACCGCGTGCTTCAGAAGATTGAGATTAAATGCAGTTACTTGAGCGTGAGTCATTTAAAGTGATAGTAGACGTGCACAGCATCTACCACAGTCTCTTTTCTCATCCACCCGCGTCATGACAGAGCCAAGAAGACAGGACGCGGGATCGGACGCTACAAAATTTTATTAAGTGACAGGTTAACGCGATATGTTTTATGTGAAAACGTGCGCCATGCAGGTTTAAGATACAGAAAGCAACAAAGGCATACTTTTAGGTACCGTTCCTTAGAAGCTGTAACGCCAATCCTTTGGAACTTCAAAGGTCAGTACACTGTCTTCTCATGTGACCGTAGTAATTGCTGAGAGAAGAAGCTACCCACAAGTATCTCCAATTATTTAACAAATACAAATGTGATGAAAAGGCAAAATACGAATATCTCATGAGACTCACTCTTCTTGCTGAACAGCTTCAGACTGAGATATTTTTTCTAGCCACGCGATGGACATTGAGTTTGCCCACTGTGTAGAACAGCTTATAAAGCAATCCAAGTGGGCGATGTATCTAACTGAAGCGACAAGGAGTCATTTTTATAAACGGAGACAAATATATCGTACCTGCATAGAAATCAAAAATAATTACATGGAGCAAATTAACATCATTGCAGTTCAATGGTCCAATTGAATGTTAATGAAGTGAAATACCTGACATAGAACAACTGGGCCCTTTTTAGGTTCACATTGGAGAAAAATACGAATACTCATTCACTAAAGTTCTGAAAGACTAACCTGAATGTTCGAATTGTGGTTTGGAGGTCACAGTTCCTTATTTACATGACGTTGCTCGAAAAAAACTATAATTTTGAAATTTGAAACTCCTTCATTCTTATCAAGGAACACTCGAGACACAAGTACTTGTTTTCATTTATCATTATTTAATTATTTGCGTGCTTGTGTACCTCATAATTTGTATAATCCTTCTTTTCTTTTTTTCTTCGTACTAAAGAAAATTCTCTGGATTTTTCCGCATACTTTGCTTGACTAACTTGAGAGAATAACGTTAGCCTATGAAAATCATTGTATTCCCAGATGGACCCATCAGAAAAGATCAAATACTCATCCAGTCGGCATTCAAATCCAAAAAAAGTCGAAATTGTCCCAACCTTTTATGTTTTGTGTCAAGATAATCTGTGAGACAATAACTAAGGAAGTCAGATAAGGAGAAGCGGAAGTTGTGCAAGCATATTAAAATGGCCGCTGTATTCCCAATACAATGCCCTTGCTTAATATTTTGGATGAAGTTTCATAAGACATGCTGGTGGCGTGACTTAGGTCATTGTAACGAGTCAAAACGTTTAAAGAAAGAGATCAGAAATGGCATACCAAGGCTGCTGAACATGGAAGAACTAGTTTATTTTACACTAATAGGCTTCCGTTTAAATTAAAATTTACCTTGACGAACCCAGTCTCCATGAGCTTTGTATCTGATGATGGAGGCTGCATTCGAACTTCGCATTACATCGTCATAACATACTTCAATCGTTTGTTCTGAAATAAAGTGAAAAGCCGTTTGAACGATTAAGAACCAATTTTTATGAACCATGACATGTAGACAAAACTTTGGTTCAGTTTTTTCCTGTAAGTTTATTTTAATGTGTAGTCTAACGCAAAATTCCAGACACTTTTACAGTGTAATTCATAGTTAGATTAAATGGGGTTTCATAAAAGGTCAATAAAAGACTTTTTAAAATTTGTTAATTCAAATAACCTTCTTTGTCCGCTGGTATGTTCGGGGGCTTCTCAAACAAAATAGTTTGGGCCATGTGCCAAAAGACTATATGTATGAATCCTTCTGTATCACCCCAAGCGAGCATGCCTTCGTTGTGATTTTCCCGATTATACCTAAGTAGATTTTCAAAGTAAGTCATTCAGATTGCACTCATACCAGTAGTCCATGCAAAGTGGTGTAGCTGGTAGTTTTCCCAGTTTCATTGGTGCGAATAATTCTAGTTTCATATTCAAGTTGCAGAAAACTGTAAAAATAAATGCAAGAAAAAAGTACGTATTTCTTTGCTAGTAAGTCCCACAGCAAGCTTGTTAATGTTTGGCATAGCAACGGCATCTACGACCCATAGATCACGAGTCTTGCACCCGTTTGTCTGGACCTTCGCCGAACGTTGTGGGTGAAGATCCATTCCATACATTGTAACCAATCCTTCCTTCAAAATAAAGAAAACAAAGTAACCACTTACCTTGCTAACAGTCAAGTACCTGCTGAAGTTTTTAAGCCGAAGTATCCGTTGGATGATATCTTTATGCGGACTAAGAAGTGTGTCAGTCGTATATAATTTACCTGTGAAGGTTTCTCAAGTCCTTCCATTGAGGAACCGAAAATGAGTTGCTTCTTTCCTCTCGCTCACAGTAATCAAGAACAAAATGCGAAGAAATCTTATCCCAGTCAACGAATCCTTCTGCGGTAATATCGATTTTGTCAAACAATTCTTCGAACTATAATTGTTCGCTTAAGTCAGTATAAACTTCCTGGCGGGATCCACGATTTAAAATAAGGGGCATTGCTTCAATGAATTGATCTTTGTTTAGAGTCAACTTGTTGTCATAACCCTTGCCTGGAAGCTTAATAAATTTATGTATCAATTTATTGAATATGAAAATTACCGAAAAAGCCTCCTTGAGGGCAATGAGATCAGTTACATTCAATTTCATTTCAATCTTCTGCTCATAACCACTACTTTTATTAACACATTTATATTTTTTTACCTTTGCGTATGTGAATCCTTGAAACTTGTCATTTTTATATGTTATCGCTCTAAAAACTAAGGCGACAGGCGCTATAGGTTTTAAATTCTATTGGGCGGTGAAGTATTCCAAATAACTTTCACAATGACCAATCATTTTACAAAGGCATGGCCTTATAGATACTTTTCCAAAATCGATTGGACGAGGAATACAGTGAGCAAAAATAAATGAGAGGGAAACAACCTGAGCCTAATTTATTTTGAACCATTTCATTGATTCCGAACCTACTTTTCCAAAAATGATCTGAAGTAAAATACAAGAAGTATCGGATTTTATCCTTCGCATTTGAGTATAGTTTCCTAATCCTGGGTATAATAAATGTTTCTATTTGCTCTACAGCGGAAGCTCTCCAAGATCGCACAAATTGAAAACTCATACTCCACACATCCAGACATTGAGATAATTACTAAGATCAAGACAAAAAAGACTAAGATCAAGACCAAGGCGCGCAGGTCGTTTTTGAAAGCAAAGTAAAAATTCTAATGTTTTCAGGATTTCCGTATCCAAAGTTTAAAATACTACCTGATTTTTTCATAAAAACTACATTTTTAACACTCCTTCACCTGCTTAAACCTGTGGTGCTCGTCCTTTCCTACAGGCGTGAACCTTTACAGTCAACTTTTTTAACCGGAAATAGCCTATTTTTCAATTCAATTCAATTCAATTCAATTTATTGAGGGAAATAGGCATGGGCCTTTGAGTACCCTATTTGTAACGTAAAATTAAGTGCGGTATACAGAGAAACCGTGTGGGTTGCCAAGGTACAAAAGGCGGTCATAAAATTTGACAAGTGGTGCACGACTCTCGAGGGTTAAGATAAATGCCTCATCGCTCAGGCTCGTTGCGGAACATAAAACTGTCAAGGTTCCTTTTAAAAGCTTTCCAGTGATGGTGACATCACAACGTCTTCAGGGAGGGCATCCCATGGTTTAACCACTCTGACAGAAGGAGAACTTGCGCACATCAGTCTCGCCTGCTGGACACGCAGTTTCAATGGGTGACCTCGGAGATGGGTCGTGGTGGCAAATTCAAAGAAGTCCGAGAATTCCAGGCAACAATCCAATCCCTTCACAATGCGGAATGTCTGCAGGAGATCACCACGCATTTGCCTATAACTCAAAGGGAACAGATTAAGATTCATTAGGCGGGTTGGATATGGCAAGGAGCTTTGACTTCTAACCATTTTGGTGGCTTTCCTCTGGACTCTTTCGAGGCAGTTCTGATCTTGAACTGTCCAGGGTTTCCCAGGCGTGCATAGCATATTCCAAATGTGGCCTAATGAATGTTCCAAAGGTCTTAGCAAAAAGATCTTCATCGAAATCCAAAAAGGCTCGTCTGATGGCATGCAACACCGAAATTGCCCTCTTCGCCACTTTCGAGCAGTGAGACGATGGTTTTTAAGGTGGTGGTCATCAGCACACCAAAGGTCCTTTTGG